>CALSCE010010774.1:0-11436 GCA_943593645.1 Bovichtus variegatus
GGCACACTAGTGTGCCGCGGCACACTGGTTGAAAATCACTGGTCTATGGCACCCATGTCGTGGCCCACACCAGACCCTGCTGCCCAGGTGCGGCAGTCCCCTGTCCGAGCCCTCTCCAGTACTGGCTACGCCCGTCCGGCCGACCTCCCAAGCGGCTACGCCCGTCCAGCCGACCTCCTGTTTGCCTGTTTGTTGTAAGCTTTTATAATAAAGGTCTCTTTTGTTAAACCTCTGTGTGTTCTCTGCGTTTGGGTCCACACCGTTACCCTATCCATGACAGAACCTGTGACAGTATGTACTGTACTTTGATGTGGTTAATAACTTTAATCACATCATGCAAAACGTTAAGTTCGGGTGACATTTTTCAGCTAGCCAGCATTTCTCTATGGATGACGCAGTGCGTAGACTCTCATTCAGAAGCAACCTGACCCGAGTGGTGAAACCAGAAAGCTGTCCAGCCATGGCAGCCGCTCCATCTGTGCCTTTTGTCCTTCGTGTTTGAGTTTTTTGCTTTTGAAAAACTCCAAAGGCTTGTCTTTTAATGCAGGGGGCTTGGTCTCCATGTGGTGAAGCAGTTTTGAAGATTTCTTGGCTTCGTGGATAGCTGGTCGCCACATATTATACAGAGCGGGCTTGGAGTGTATGAATCATCTGATGCAATGAATCTGTAATTTAAGTAGGACTCTTGGCATTTTCTGTTAAATGCAGCTTTCTTTTTGTTGGCGGTGATGGGAGTCTTCTGCTGTCTCATCATTGGGTCTTTCCCCCATTTCAAAGAAGCTATCCAGCAACGTTTGTTTTTTACAAATTTGTGTTAGCTTGTGGGCTTATAGGTATGAAAGAAAAGTGCCGGAAAGAGGATGGAAGTGGTCATTTTTGTTAAATAAAATATCCTGCAGACTAACGTAAATAAAATGTTTACAATAAATATTACCAACACAAAAAAAAAAATGTTCTTTCTATGCGGCCTGGTACCAAATGATCCACAGCTGGTACTGGTCCGCGGCCTGGTGGTTAGGGACCCCTGCTATAGAGTGTATGTGTGTTGTGAACATAGTAATGCCAGACCCAATAAAGTAATGGAAAGGAAGACTGCATAAAATCTTACATACCAGTATTTATTTTCATGAGCATGACCTTAACTGTATATATTGATTGAAATTATGAAGATTAATAAAAACGCACGTAGGCACACAGGGTCCAACCCAGAATGTACGACCATACATGACACATAGTCCTCAAGCTGCTGCAACCGTCTGGTTACCGAGTTTGATGAACATAAGGTACAGGTAGGTGTCATGGTATGCAAAAAAAAAAAATGTTTTTGTTTAGTTTACAAAACACTACAACTACAACGTTGAATTAAAAAAAAATTGTGAAGTTATTTATGAAAATTCAGGTCATTTAAAAAGAAAAAAAATATATTTTTTTTTAAACTGACGTCAAAAGTAAGGTAATTCTTTTGGAAATATAGTTATTTTTCAAAATTGAGGAAAGTTTTTTTTAATCGAGTTGGCTTCTTGAAAATTATATTATTTTTTGAAAAGTGTGTTTTCAGTTTTTTAATGAAGTTGCATTTTAAAAGTGAGGACATTTTTCAAAAATGAACATTGTTTTAGAAAGGTTGTCATTTTTCAAAATATGATATATATATATATATATATATATATATATATGTTTTAATTGAGGTGGCTTTTCAAAAATTATGTTATTGTTTAAAAAGTGAGGTCCTTTTTTGAAAATGAAGTTGTTTTTGAAATGTCAGGACATTAATCGAAAAAACTGTCATTTTAAAAATTGAGGTGGTTTCTCAAAAATGTTATTTTTTCAGAAGTGAGAATTTAGGTCATTATTTAAAACTAAAGATTTTTTAGAAAATTAGTTATTTTTGAAAAGTGAGGACATTGTTGGGACTGTATGGAGATTGAGCTTTAGACTCAATTTCCCATGATCCTGAACCTGAAGTTACCTTTTGGACTTAGGTGTTAAAAACACATCACAGAGATGTGTTTGCCCTCTTTCTTTCGCCCCTGCTCTCCTTCTGGACCTCCCCCGTGCCACTGCAGTTCCAGACCGTATTGCGACCACAGCCTGTGGAAAGCACAGCACTCTCTGATCACTGAACTATTTTCTTAATGGTAAAGGACGCGAGCTCCTTTACAAAGTAAACATGTTTAGTGCATGCAGTGGCTCTCCACAGCTGGCTAGCCTTCATAATAGGAACAAGTGGCTAGCAAGGAGCTAAATGTATTTTCTCTCTGTCTCTCTCATTTGTGTACATATTCCCTGTTGATTGCTCAGCATTAGATATTGTGTGTTTTGACATTTATAATCTTATTAATAAATGCTTTTTGGAATATACAGGCTGATTTGTTCAATGTTGTATAAGAGTCGGTATTGCCAACATCTACTATCTAATAATTCTGAAAACCTTCACTAGCTATTGATACGTTGATTTTGTTTATAATTATTAATTTAATGATTAATCAGATTTCCTAATCATTGTCTAGTATTTTTTATGAGACTATTTTATGAGACTACATTAACTGGCTATCATTTCTGTTAGAGAAAATATTCTCAGCCGACACAAAGTTCAAACAAAGTCTCTTTATTATTGCAATAAGGAGTGGAGTTATCTCAAATCAGAGACGCTTAAACTCTTACATGCAGGTTGTAAAGCTGCTATGCTGCTCAATGACTCTAAGAGTGGCCTGCTCTTTTATACATTGTAGGTCCACCCAAAGGTCACCTTCACAAGAGAAATCAGTTACTCATCACATTAACCACAGGAAACACATATAACCCTGTTATCTAAACAAGGAATCCATTTGTCTTGGCAATCATCAAAGGGATCATCAAAGGGATGGCAGGGGGGTTCTCTCTCCTTTATGTCTTCCAGTTGCCTTGAGTTCATCCCCTCTTGAACTCTCTCGTCCTTCCACCTCTTGTCTCCTTCAGTTGACTTTAGTTTAAACAGTATTTTTCCATCAATTTCCCACTGATTAAGATCTTCTGATTAGGAGGTGGTGCCCCCAGAGGTGACCTAATGTAAATTAAGTCATACTTATTAATCTAATCTAATTAAAAATTATATTAAACATAATAAGTCATTATTTTTATAACTATTCATTCCTTCTGATCGACAATTTAATGTATGTAGGAGACAATGGACGTACTTCATTGTAGTTTTATTAATATTAAAAGTGAGGTCGTTTACATTTGCTGCCAAAGACTTTCATTCGATGTGAGCTCATTCATTTTATTTTATTTAGAAATAAGATGGCCTTTTTATTGTTTCTATTGTTTGACATTGTTGCTTTTTTTAAAAACCTGCTGCCGCTTCACCTGGGGAGCGCAGGAGAAGCGGGGATCGATAGACAGATACTGATGATGAACTGGATGAACTCCGAAGCACGATAGCATTTCAATGGGACAGTAAAAACTGTAACGTTTTGGTTTTCATGGAGACATGGCCTGACCCTTCGGTCCCGGACTCCTGACGGATTTACCATTTATCGCCAGGACCGGACAACACACTCTGGTAAAAGTAAGGACGGAGGTGTCTGCTTCATGGCCAACAACAACAACTGGTGCTCAGATGTGGAAACAATGTCTTCGGACTGTTCTCGCAGTGTACTGGCCTTTTAATCTGCCAAGGGAATTTACATGGGTTGTGTTGTGGCATCAGTGCATGTCCCGCCGCATGCGCATGTCCCGCCGCACGCTGACAACAACACAGCGCCGGAGGAGCTGGAGGATTATCCACAGGACAGACACTTCACGGCCGGAGGCTGCTGTTGTTGTGGCCGGGGATTTTAACAGCACCAGCATGAAGAAAGTCCAGCCGAGATACTATCAGCACACCAGCTGCCCCACGCGCGGTGGAAACACACGTATTTATTCACCTTTCTGTCATGCATATAAGGCCCTCCCTCGCCCCCACTTCGGCAAGTCGGACCACATTTATCTCCTGCGGCAGACACTGAGAAGGAACAGACTGCGGAAGCGTTGGACTGAACAGACTCTGCTCTCTGCACTGCTTTGGCTTCACGGAGTGGTGTGTGTTTAAGGATGACGACATAAACGCACACACGGTGGCGGTCGTTTGCGACATTGGCAAACGCATCAATGACGTCATGCCAACGATTACTGTACGGACATTCCAAATCAGAAGCCCTGGATAAAAGGCAGGTCCGTGCTGAACTTAAAGCACGGGCTATCGCGCGCAGCTGCGGTGATTTGGATGAGCACAGGAATTCCAGGTAAGCGCTCCGGAAAGCTATAAGCAGTGCAAAAAGACAATATAGAGGCAAAGTGGAGTCTGACTACAAGGGCTCCAACACCAGAAACATGTGGTCTGAACTAAAAACAATAACAGACTGTAAAAGGACAATAAGCTGCTGAGGAAGTGTCTGCATCCCTCCCAGATAAACTGAACACTTGTTATGCACATTGTGAGAGCTCCCCATCTGTGGAGGTACAGAAGGCTCAGTATCCCTGCCCACTGCTTTTAACCAGAACACATGTGTGCAACTCTTTCAAAAGGATTAAACTACACAAGGCACCTGGACCTGATGTCATCCCTGGCCGAGCTCTCAAGGTTCAGCAGGCAGATGTGTTCAGACATTTCCCCCGCATGTTTTAAACAGTCCACCATCGTTCCTGTACCCAAAAAGACAAAAAACATCCACTTCAACGACTGCCGCCCAGTTCCACTCACCTCCATTATTATGTGCTGTGTGCGCTTAGTCAAACCTTCATCACCTCCTCCCTCCCTTACAGAGCGAACAGGTCCACAGACGACGCCATCGCCCTCACCCTCCACACTGCCCTCCACACTGCCCTCTCCCACCTGGATCAGAGGAACACATGTGACTGCTATTCATTATCTACGGTTCAGCATTCAACACCATTGTGCCCTTCAACCTCGTCATTAAGCTCGGAGATCTCGGGCTCACCAGCGCCCTCTGTGACTGGATCCTGAACTTCCTGACGGGCAGACCCCAGGCAGTACGGGTGGCCAACATCACATCATCCACCCACACCCTCAACACCGGAGCCCCTTAGGGCTGCGTGCTCAGTCCTCTCCTCTACTTTCTGTTCACACACAACTGCGTGGTCACGCTCAGCTCCAACACCATCAAGTTTTCTGACAACACGACCGTCATCAGCCTGATCACTGCCGGTGACAAGACGCCGTATAGAGGAGGTCAGAGCGGTGACCTCTTGGTGCCAGGACAACATCCTCCATCTCAAAGTCAGCAAAACTAAGAAGCTGATTGTGGATTACAGGAAGCAACCGAGAGGGGGACACGCCCCCATCACCATCAACACACAATTTTCAGACTTTACAACCCCAGCAGTGTGGTACTGTCTGACAGACGGTACTGCAGCATCCGCACCAAGACCACTAGACTGAGCTCTCCGAGCTCTCCGTGTTACTACTTGCATGTTTACAGTACAAACATCTGTTTATTCCATATATCCACATATGTATATATTATTATAGTACACAGTATTTAATTCCACTGTACAGTATTTAACATTGTACATTCTTTTATCTTCTATTTTATATGTATATATTTGACTTATTTCTAGCAAGTTCTAAGAAGCAACATTCTGCATAAAGATATGTTAAACAGGAAAAATGAGGCACAACATAGTCTTATGTGCTTTCCTTTCAGAATTCCTCTCCAAACAGCAAATGTATGTATTGAGAGTTAATTTGCCTCATAATATTTAAAAATGCATTCATTGCATCACTTAAATACCCTTTGCTGCCATTTCTTCCTAGAATCTCTGTTTTATATGTTTCGTATGCAGAACCCCACGCCCCCAATTATGCATAATTTTAGGCCTTAATATAATTCAAACAGATGAGTTTTATAAAAATGCAACTGCAAATGCAGGATATTAGCTATAGAGACCAACATCGTTTTTGTACCAGGTTGTAAACATGTTTATTTCTGCTGTTAAATTGGGCATTTTAACATGGGGATCTATGGAGATTGCTCCCTTTGGAGCCTCAAGTGGCTTTTCAATAAACTGCAGTTTTGGCACTTCTGCATGGGCTTCACTGCTTGGATAAAACGTGTGTTTTGTTCAGTTATGGGTTAAGTTATGGACCAAGCCACAAGCCAATCAGTTTGCTGAAGAGTAGAACTTCACTTTTATAGTTGTATTATTTAATAGTCCTGTAAGAAGGTACTACAGAACTGTGGAATAAAAATACTTTGTTTTCACCTTTTTTAAATCAGAGACCTGTGGAAGTTGTTCCTTCTCAAATCAATCTACACGAGTTAATCCAAGGCAAGACCCCCACAATGACACTTTACCAACACACAATATTCAGACTTTACAAACGCACAATTTTTTTAATTTACCAACACACAATTTTCAGACTTTACAATACACAATTTTCATGTTAAAACAAGTTCAGTGTCATCCCAGCGAGAGAACAGCCTTTGGATTCTATAGGTGGGAACCACATGCAGGGACACTTTAAGTCAGCAGTAACTGCTCTTAAGTCAGAATTTTCACCCTGTGTGTGACTCTTCTTGATTGCAATCAATTTCAGTTTCGTCCTCTGAGTACTTCTGATCTGTTTTGGGTAGCATTAGCAAATCAGGGGCAACTAATTTCAATCCACCACCACCCAAAGCAGGAACAGATGACAACATCATATGAGAACTGAAGTAGTCCCAGCTGTGGACCACTGGTGGGATGAGGTACTGGGCTGATGCTGCAGGGAAGCTGGAGTAGGGATAAAACAGAAAGCCTCCAAAGGGTGACAGGTTCACCAGGTCCTGTTAACAAAGGAAAAATACATACAACAGATTATCAGTTGCTCTTTAATCAATAAAAGTGACAACTCAACAACTAAGTACTACACTTAAGTACAATTACTACCCCACTTTTCAGAAAATGTTTTTGTATGTATTTGAGGTGTTGTGACTCAGCAAATTAAGATGAGCATTGAAAACGATGTGGAGTTTATAAAATAATAATAACATCAATACAGTATTATAATAAGTAACAACCAGTCAGCAAGATAACAAAAAGTGAATTACATTTGACTGCTCATCTTCTGTAATTAAACTTAATTAATATTTTGAATGAAGGGTTTTTCTATAATAGGACAGGCCTATTCAACTGGCGGCCACGGCTCAAAGTGAGGACACTGACAGCGCACGGACAGACAAGACAGAGCAGCACAGCAACAGCAGCACCGTGCAGCAGAGAGAAACCATCAGGGGAAAGCAAGAAATATACACAAATCTATTACATTGTAATTTATTCCCATGCATTCCACTCAGACTACTCTCAGTCAGCGGCTCTTCTGGCAGCAGCCTCTCTGTCTCCACCCGCCAGCTGCACAGTCCTGCTCTGAGCTGGGGTCTGTATCAGCAAAACTCAGTAAAAAAAAACAAAGCAAGGAGAATAGCAGTGCTGCTCTAATTAACGACCAAATGTAGCGATAAAATTACATTCACCATCTTTCTGAATCTGTCCAAGCATCAACTGTAATTCGGCAAACACATAATCCACCAAAGGTCACGTGTTAAAGTATTATTTTAATTCTATCCAGGCATTTACCCCTCTTCTCATTGGACACTGTCGTGTGTCTCATTAATGTGATATGGACAGAAGGGAAAAGCAATCTTTCCCATCTTCCATTCTTTTCTCTAACACCACTTCAACACAACACAGTGCTTTCTACAGTTACTGTGGTGTCTTCCTGATTTTAGCAGCTTTTCCCTCATCAACTTCTCACAGAACTTCATCTGGCTCCACCAAGCGCCCCATGGTGAGCAGCATAGATCTTTATTATCCTTAGTTTTGAGGAAAAATATGTGTTGTATCTGGAGTGTATATCTAAAGGCTACCCAATAAACACAAATTAGAAAAGAGAAAACAAGGTGTTGGTTCATAAGGCCAGACAGAGGTTGAGTGGCTTTCTGAAGATGTGGCCCCCTGAACAAAATAGTTAAATAGCACGTATTAGGATTTTCCAATGAGGTGGTATTGCTACTTTTACTTATGATGTAGTTATTCTTCCATCACTGGTTACAACATCTTTTTGGCATAATAATGAAATGTAAAAACGATGTGTTCTTTAAGTATTTCATGTTCATGGTTTGGGGGTCATCTGTACCGGTGCGTGCTGTTGGAGGCCCAAAGGAAACCCTGAAGTTCCTGGAGCCCTGGCAGCTGCTGCCAGGCTCCGTCCACATGGCACTGCTTGGTTCATCGTGGCACAGCTGGTCCAGGTGTTTACTTGAGCAGAGTGGAAAAGATTGTTGGGGATACTCGGCTCCTGCAGTCGTCTGTTTAAATATGGTGGATAAACACAGCCTTGCGCTAAATCACTGCATAATTTGTCCAATTGTGCCTTCTCTGAGTCTTGTGGCAGGCAGCAACCCGCTCCATCAGTTAATATTCTGATAACATGGCTTTGTCTGGGGTCCATTTCTCTCTGTGGCCCAACTGAAGTCTGAACTGTCCTCTCTGCTAAGGAAACCTGTGGTTTAGTTTCTTGTAACTCTTGTCCAGGATCATCCTTAACATTGTCATTTTTGTCACCGTCACTTTCCTGAGCATCTTGGAAAAAAATAAACATGGGAAAGTTAATTTTGGATTCATGTTCGTAGAGTTAACGAATGTACGAATTGATAAAATTAGCATTATACAGGTTTTCCATACCTGAAGATTTGGAATTTTCTGAATCTTTTACAGATTGAGATTTTATGTCAATCATCCGCATCTCTTTAGACTTTAGTGAAGAATGTTGTACTTTCCTAATATAACAAAAAGAAAAAACTATCAATGCTAATGCATACAAATGCTAATCATTCAAATAATCATTTTAGAATCATTCTGCAAGACATCAATCAATTGAAAGTGGATTATTTGTGCTACATATCCACCATCCACCACATTTTCAATGAAGCATTGTTTTTTCTTCGTCTTCTCTGTCAAGTTTATGGTAGAAAGTGTTTGCATGTAGGCAATTAAAGATTACAATTTTCCTTAGCAACTTCTGTCACCATAATGCTCAGGGTGAAAATACCCTGAATGATTCTGTATTTTAGTATTATTTCATGGATTCATCAAAAATAAAACAAAGCTAGAGAAGAAAGGGGGCCTTCTGCATAATGTGCACTTTAACTTTTTTACATTTTACATGATAATACTTGTGTACTTTTACTTAAACCAAATTTAACGGGCAGAATGTAACAACGTATTTCACATCGTGGCTCTGAATACTTAATCCATGACTGCTATTTAGCATTTAAATCGGTGGCACAGAGCACATGGAGCTGGACAATAATTAAGAAAAAACACTATAAACCAAATAAGGCTTTTGCGTACTATTAATAAAAATATACGTTTTTATTTTCTAATGAAATGAATGAAAAACGTGCCTCTTTTCTCTTCTTCCGTTGGCCGTCTCACGGAATCCCTTCGCGAAAGGATTGTTGTCTATTTTCAGTTGGGTTATCTGGGAATTGGTACAAAGGAGAGCAAGATGAAGCCTACTTTCTTTAAATAAATGTAAATTATGTGAGTGTCTCCTTTCTTTGGAAATGTGTGTCCAGGTTGGTATTACAGTAAAAATAAAACATCTCTTACCTTATCGTTCTGGTAAGCTGTCACTGCGATGAACTCTGTCTCACAGAAGACATATGTCCTAAAAGTGCTGAAAGGCAGTTTCAGGATGTCATGCGCCTTCACTATGTGAAATCGTGGCTGGTATTTGTGCATCGAGTTCAGAATTGTCTGCAAATAAAAATGATAATGAAATGTAAACCATATTTTGGTTATGATTTTAAATCGGAAAAAACGTCCATGGCGACGATATAGCCTAAAAAATATAAACATAATATTAAATGTTATAGGATTACGTTATGCAATACAGCAAAACGACTATTTAAATGCTATAGATTAGCATCTTAGTATTATTATTATTATTGTTATTATTAGTAATAGTAGTAGTAGTACTTACAGTAGTATTAGTATTATTATAGGCTGAAATTGATTACATTTTCTAAATCAAAATCCAAACATACAAATCCATGCTTATCGGAGATGTTGTTGGTCAGTTTCAGTTTGTGGAAGTTGACCACTTTGGACATCCACTGCTCGCCCGTTGCCGGACTGTCCGGGTGTATGTACATGCGTTTGGGCATCTCCGGGTCCGCTTTCCCCGCCACCATCCAGTGGGAGTTGTGAAACTTATATCTGCAGTCATCAGCCGCTACGATGTCCATCAGAAAAATATATTTGGCTTTTCTGTCCATGCCGGTGCATCTGGCCTTGAGCGGCGGAAACATGCGCCTGCAGAGAGAAGAGATAACGGTGATGCTTGTAACGATGATACAAGCATTCATTACATTTCCAGCATTCATTACATTTCCATCAATTAGACATTTACCGTACCTCCCAGATTTTGTAATGACCATTTCAGTGCCGTATTTGTAGAACTGTGTCCAAAGGTCGTTGGATTCCAAATAAACTTTGGTATCATCCTCTGTCATTTCCCCTTCCTCCAGAATTTCGGGAGGCCTGCACAAAATCAAAGAGTGCTCCGGTGGCGACGTGCGAGTCGTCAGGGCAGCGCTGGCATCCAAACTGGCATCAGATGAGCCGCGGGAGGATAGGGCAATGGCTGAGAACAGCGAGGGTCCGGACAACATCGTCCCGTGAAGGACTGCATCTCCGACTCTTGTTGGAAAGTCTTGTGCTACCTCGCCTGGGACGCACGGCTCCGAGAAGGTGCGCATGGTCTCCCAAGATAAAGGGGAACTTTACGCAAAACTTTTGTTTAGTTACACTTTTACGCCACGTTGATACCTGCAGGATACACGTATTTGCATATTTGTAATCACTGAAACGCATTAAAGGTAGCAGGTTAAATAATATTTTAGGTTTTTCTCTGGATGTTTTGACCAGTGTTCCCAGCCTGTGTCCAAGATTATTTGCTCCTTGACACATTTGGACTGGAGTATGACACCCAGCAGTGGGAGGAGTTTCCCTGGTATTGCACATTATGTGCATGAAAATGCTGCCTTACATTTCTTCACTGACTGATGAAGCTGTTTGTAACAATCTGGGGTTTTTGCAATTATGCACAGAGAACACTTTATCAGACACCAAAAAGGCGCATCTGTAGCTTTGTCTAAAGCATATGTGTCAAACTCAAGGCCCGCGGGCCGGAATTATCTTTGGCCCGCAGGATAATATTTAATTTGTATTAGAGTTGGCCCTCCGGTATATTACACGCACCACTAATACTACAAGTCCCACAATGCACCGCCAGCGCGTCGGCACGTCAATCGAGCGCGAAAACCTGTCCCACTCACTCATCAGCAGGCCACCTGTGGTCAAGTTTCAGCTACCCCTCTCCCCAAAAAATGGCTAAACGAAAGGTGAACT
>CALSCE010010776.1:2608-18011 GCA_943593645.1 Bovichtus variegatus
TCAGGTGAATGTTTCTCAGGTAAATGTTTCAGGTGAATGTTTCAGGTAAATGTTTCAGGTGAATGTTTCAGGTAAATGTTTCTCAGGTGAATGTTTCAGGTAAATGTTTCTCAGGTGAATGTTTCTCAGGTGAATGTTTCAGGTGAATGTTTCAGGTAAATGTTTCAGGTGAATGTTTCTCACCGTTGAGCGAGTCGCTCAGGTAGATCTTATACCTGAGCGAGTTGCACAGCTGGACCCCCACGAACTTGCGGTACCACGTCCTCTTCACGTACTGTTTCCCGTGACAGTCGGAGTACGAGTCCGTCTTAAAGGGGAACTGAGTCCAGATTGCATC
Organism: Bovichtus variegatus; assembly: GCA_943593645.1. Taxonomy (NCBI): domain Eukaryota; kingdom Metazoa; phylum Chordata; class Actinopteri; order Perciformes; family Bovichtidae; genus Bovichtus; species Bovichtus variegatus. The sequence continues at coordinate 2,946 of CALSCE010010776.1, forward strand.
TTTTCCTGCAAACATTATTAAATCATCAGCATCATGTAATATGTAATATATCATAATATTATGTAAAAATCTATTATTAGTTAATGGTACCTGAGACGTTCTCGCTCACTCGAGGGTCAGCTGATGACGCAAACAAAGGAAAAAATCTTGAAAAATACTTTGTTGAAATATTATAATAAAATAATAATAATAGTAGGATTTCAAGTTTGAGTTTGACTTTGTGTTTCAGTTAAACACGAAGTTCCTGTACCCGACTCAGTGTTGAAGGACACGGGTTGGCTGGAAGGACCGGCGCCGAGCTCGTTCTTTGGCTTCACCTTAAACTCGTAACTATTCAACAAACACAGAGAAGTTATTTTACTGAAACACAACTTTTCTTTAATGAGATTACAGCAGATTCAAAACAGAAGAAGAGAACCACAGAAACTATGGTTAAGCGACGCACCGGCTCTCAGGCTTGAGGTTCTCCACCGTGGTGTGGGTCTGGTTGGTGGTCAGGATGGAGACCTGCTCGCCGTCGGGGCCTTTGGCGGTGGAGATGACTTCATACTCTAAAGAATCATTGGAAAGGGATTCAGATACAGACGAAAAGCTAGTTAATCTGAAACATCATATTTCTTCGTACCCGTGGTGTCGTTGTCGGTTTTCTCCCAGTCCAGGATGACGAAGGACGGGCATCCCTCCACCGTCACCACGGTGAGGTTGGAGGGCGGAGACCTTGGGGGGGCCGTCACGTTCGCCTCGCCGAGTTGGTCTACGGGGAAGAAGTTGAGGGAGGAGGTGATGGAGCACGGCTCCTCGGGTCTCTTCCCCGTCTGGTAGACCACATGCGGCGCTTCGAGGGAGGAGGGGACATGATTGACAAAGATATTCCAAAACATATTTAAAAACATATTCTACTCACTTATCTTTGCTTTTAAATATGGAGATTACAATGTGTTGGTACGGGTTCCTTTAGGTCAGGGGTTCTCAATGGGGGCGGCAGCGCCCCCCACGGGGCGTTCAGAGAACGTCGGGGGGTGCTGGAAGCAATATTTTTGAAAGGGGGGCGTTTATGCTTTTTTGGGGGGCGTTTGTTTTTGAGCAGTCTTTCTCAAAGACCCCTGTGAGTATATTGGTAAAATGTCACATTTTAAATTAATATATTCTAAGTTTAAAAGTGTTTCTCAAACTGTTTAAAAATGACTAGTATAGATGTAGCATCGATGTAGCATAGCTACCTAGCTACGTGGGTTCGTTTTACAATCTTACGTCATAAATGATCTGCACGGTCAGTTTGAGCGTCAAAAAAGCTTAAATGTGAAAAAAAACAAAATTTTCTTGAAAAAAGTTTGAATGTGAAAAAAAAACAAAATTTTCTTGAAAAATTATTCTTGAAAAAAGCTTGAATGTCAAAAAAAACCTAAATTTTCTTGAAAAAAGCTTTTAGGTTTTAGGTTCAGGATTCAGGTTCAGGTTCAGGTTCAGGTTCAGGTTCAGGGTTGCATTGCCGTGTAACATACCGACGTAACGTTTCTTTCCCAAGGCGTCGAGGTCGGATGCCGGCTGAGATTTAAACAGCTCCGAGTCTTCCCAGGTTTCCTGTCGGCTGGCTGAACAAAGAAATGCAGAAACGTCAGAACATTGACTCTTTGATTTGAGACCGCTGTGCGAACGTAGAAGTAAAATCCTCCCACCGGATGAGGTCGGCGCGCTCATAGTGCTCTGCTTCCGCTCCGGTTTGGTCGGCTTGGCGGTTGCTGGTGGGACTTTAGGTTTCAGGATCGGCAACTTGTCCGTCAGCTTAAAGTTGTTCAGCTTGTCTGATGGAAAACATGTGAAACAGAAGCGTTGAGAAGAGAGAAACATGCTGACGTGCTCGACTCGTCCTCAGATTCTCACCTGTGTCTCCAGGTTTCCGCACCAGGTTGGTTTTCTTGTTGATCGGGACGGACGGGCGAGCAGGCGACCCTGGAACAAACAGTGATCATCATTAACTGATGCACATCTAAAGTCTCACCGATACAATATATCACAATAATATTCAGATTTGTGACCAATACATTTCATGGAAAACTGCTTTGAGAAGAAAGTCCTCGTACTTTAATAAAAGTTGTAATATGTTGAGGAATCCTTCAGGATGAAGCTCAAAGACAAATCAATTCATTATTTCGATGAACGGTTAAAGTCATCTTTTAAAGTTTAAATGCAGTTTGCTGCTTTATATCATATTAAAGTGAATATCTTCGGACATTACGGCCGGTTTGGTGGTGAGTTCGCTTCACTTTCCTTCTTATGTAACTTTTATTTAGAAATGTTTCGGATTAATTCCTGTATATTAATGAGGTCGAAGGTTTTCTGCGAGGTTTCACTAACGTGACACGGAGGATTAGCCCTGAGCTTCCCGGAGTTACTGGGTCTAGAGGAGGAGGGGAAAGAGGGGGATCCGGACCCCGTGGGATCCGCTGGGTCGTACAGACGTGGAGACACATTTCTGCTGCTTTCACCTAAAACACCAAAAACTGTTTCAGGTCCTGATTGTAATCTGACTTCATGTCCAAGGTGCGAGAAGCTGCAGCCCGGAGCGGTGACCATGTGACCAGTGACCATGTGACCATGTGACCAGTGACCATTAAAGGGGATGTAAGGAGGCTCAGGACCCCGGCGTGGGCCAATGTAGGTTATCTGCATTTTATATATATATATATATATATATATATTATAGTTTACAATGAAAGAGTGGAGACGTTCAGAGAAACTCAGACTTCACCACATCGAGATCATACTGAGAAGGAAAATTTAATGTCGTGAATTCTCTGAGACTAAAGTCGTACATTTCGGAATATAAATCTGAAATTCTCCGAGATTAAAGTTTACGCAAATTAATTAGGATAAAGGGAAGATTTATGGAAACACTTCCTTTAACTTTGCAAGGTCAACTTTAACAACACGATTCTTTCCCCAGAAATGTACGACTTTAATCTCAGAAAATATCCACGTTTTTTCATCTTATAACTTTACGATTTTTTTCTTTGAATATTACACTTCCCCCCGGCGCTGTAATTATTAATATTTTAACCTATAATGGCCCTAAACAATGTCAGGAAACTACAGTCATTCAAGCCGCTGATGAGTTTGATGAGTTTGATGAGTTTTGATGAGTTTTGATGACTGCACTGAGATCGTGTGCCGCATGCAGACGCCGGCGGCCATGTTGGATGAAATGTGTTAAAATGGTGAAACTCCCGCAACAAGCAGCCAAACCCTGTGGATAAAAACAAGATGGCGGCAGACTGACAGCGGACAGAAAGAGCCAGGCCGACAGGAAGCGTTTCATGAGGTGATTTTTACCCCAGTTTTTAGTTTTGGCTCTCTCATTGGCCAGAGCGGATCTCAGCAGCGAGGATCCGGCCTGTGATTGGCCGAAAGCTGTGTGGGAAAGAGAGGGTTAAACACAGAGATGGTCCACAACCTGTAGAGTTTAAACACAAGTTAGGAATAATAAAAGTTCATCATAAAAAGAGTTGAAAACACAAACAGAACTCAATCGGTTTGCAGACAACACTCTCATTTACATGGAAGTCGAACAGGAAAAGTTTAAAAAAAATCTGAAGTTTTTCTCTCAGAGGTACAAACAGAAGGCATGATGGGAAATTGAGGCCTAAAGGGTGGAACAAACCACCTTCAATTATAACAATATTAATATATAATTGGCCTTTCTTAGATCGGGATTCTTTCTTCATCTAATTTTAACCATTTGCAGACGACACTTTATTCTAACCAAAAATACTACTTGTGATTGAATTATGTTTCAAATACCAAACCTTTATTAACACTGTAAAAAAAAGGTGAAAGAGAAACAAATTATTATTATTATTAATAAGTGATGTTTGGTATTTTAAGAAAACATCTTTTATGTAACCTCTAAAATATAAAACACTCATTAGACTTAAAGACAAAGATTTGTCCTTTATAATCTACCTAAAAGGGAAGATTATAAAAATTTAAATGGGTTTTAATTGAGATGAAACCAAAACTTCCAAAAATACTTTACAGACAATGAAGTGTTTCCCTCGTCAAATGTTAAACAAAAGTTCAATTGTTTACAGATGCCACTCTCATTTACGCAGAGGTCATAAAGTAAATTTATTTAAATATCAATTCTTTATTCTTTACTGTCTTTATTTTCTAACCAGAGATTCACCTCCAGTTTTCCAAAAATGTAGCAATTATTTGTCAAGAATCACAATAAAAACGGGGGGTTAGTGTAAATTACCGTCAGGGTTTTGAGGTTTCTCAGGTGCTTTAGTGGCCTGAAGGGAGTCGCTGTTGGAGGATAATTTAAGGCGGGGCGTGGTGCTGCTGGGGGGGGGCAGAAGGTGGGGGGGGGTAGGAAGTCGCTCCGCCGGGCGGTCGGTGTTGTTCCTGACAGAGTTTCTGTCGTCTGCGGCGAGAGAGGAGAGAGGTACCGGGATCATGGGAGTCTGAGGACGCCATGTTGTTTTGGGTTGATTAAAGGTGGATATAAATATACTTCATTTTAATACTTTAAATTCTGATTCATGTCATCATCGACAGGACAGACGACAGTCACCAGACACACGTCTTTAAAAAGAAAACTTTGACACGAGATGCTCCATTTAGCCAATGAGAGGATTCGTGTTCGTGCCATAATCTCGTACCTCAGAGAAATACAGAAACGCAGAAGACATTTCATGGAGACAGTTTGAGGAGTTTGCAGAACGACTGTGTCTGAAACATGCAACAACTAATGTTCACTGATTTAGTCCCAATGATTCCATTAAACGACATTTTAAACTGTGTTGGAGAGAAACTGAAACATAAGCTTTATTGTGAAAATCTAACGTTTAATATTTTTATCATTTTCTACTACAAACTAAAGTCCTAATTTTGAAGCATATGTTTTAATACATTTTAATATACATAGCTGGCCAGACATCAAGTTTATTTATAGAACTAAGACTAATATACGAACTTACCAACGAGCCTCGTCATCAGTTTCTTCTTCTTCATTTTGTGATTGAGACCAAAAGCAGGTTTAAATCTGAGACTTAATGACGTGTTAAATGTAAATAATATAGTATCATAACAGTTCGTGACAGTAAGACAACTGAACATTTTAGGGTGAAAAAAAAAAAAATTTTTTAAATGCATCCTTTTAATTTGAAAAACTGTCCTTTTATTTTGGAAAAATGTAAATCCTTGGAAACAAATTTAGTATATTTTAAAATAAAAATGTAGATATTTGACGGTCTTGTTATTATATCAACAGTTTAGTTTTACTATTATTTATTAATTTATAAAGTTGCTTTTATTCTGAAATTCTATGTTTCTGAGTTTTTAATGGATTCTTAATATGTGAAAGAAGAAAGGCAGAAGAAGAAAAGACAAATGACGCGCCGCTGGAGCAGCGCAGGTTGCAAAGCATCTCGCCATGGCGGCGTTCAGGGTGGGAGGGGCAAAGTGAACTTACTCGTACCACATGACCTCTGGCGACATCGCCTCCGCGCCTCGTATCGACTTTCTAACCCGGGATCAAGGCATGCTCGCATGCAGCCAATCACAAAGCTGCACGGCCCACAGGCCCCGCCCCCTCCGAGGGGCTCAGCCCAAGCAGGAAGAGACAGAGTGGCTTACAAAATAAAAGTCTTTGTTGTTACCGAGTGACAAACGGGGCCAGTGAGGCTCCGCGGAGCCGGCCGGAGCTAAAGTCTCCTGGCGGCTCTCAGGCGGCGCTGCAGGAAGTAATCATGTCAAAATAAAAGAGGTGAAAGGATAGAAATGTGAAAACTGATCTTAATGTCACAAACAAACTTTATTGTTCATAACAAACTGAGAAAAAATATTCGGTTTCATTTTATAAACTTCCGATGTAATTTGCAATAAACTGCAGAAACATGGAAAATAAACAAGGTTGTTGTAAAAGACAACAATAAAACCTTTATCAGCAAAATCTGACATGACGCTGACGTGAATGAGCGGCCCGTTGTTTTACCTTTAAAAGCAAAGGTGATGAGAGCTAAAAGACTCAATGCTAAGAGACTCAATGCTAAAAGACTCAATGCTAAAAGATGCTAAAAGATACTAAAAGATGCTAAAAGACGCTAAAAGACGCTAAAAGACGCTAAAAGACTCAATGCTAAAAGACGCTAAAAACTCAAATCTAAAAGATGCTAAAAGACGCTAAAAGACTCAATGCTAAAAGACGTTAAAAGACTCGATGCTAAAAGACTCAACGCTAAAAGACGCTAAAAGACGCTAAAAGACTCGATGCTAAAAGACTGTTCGATCGAACCCTCAGTTTGTCATGAACATTCATTTTGAAGCATACTGTAAACCAGTCGAACCGACAGGAAACTGAAGAAGTGAGAAGTGTGTGAGCAGGAAACAGGAAGTGATCATCACCAAAGGAAGTGCGAGGAGCTCCGGGGAACGCTGAGCGTTCGAGGAGAAGAGAGAGTTGAGTCCTGTTGTGAAGAGCTGCGACACAAAGATTATTATTAATATTGTTAATAATAAGAAGATTTGATTCAATTACAGATACGTTTTAATCAGTCATTTGTGTTTCGCTTGTTTAATCCTGCGTCACAATATTAATATAATATATTTATACAAGATATTAAACAGATTCCTTTGTTATTAATAATATGATTATTGTCTCACCGGGACGAGGAGGGAAGAGAGCGTGAGGTTTCTGAAAAACATATTCAATAACAAGTCAAATAAAATAATAACAGTAAGAAAATATGAATATAAATCCAAATGAAAACTACACATCAGAGGTTTTATTACTACGACGACTTTGAAAAGAGAAATAAATTCAGCGTGAAAGAATTTATTTAACATTTTGAGAATAAAGACGCGAAAATGAATTTGTATTTGTTTGGAGTCACATCATAGAATATATATTCTATAATATAATATAGCAAATTTATTCTATCTTATATTATAGAATATATTCTATTTTATATTATAGAATATATTCTATGATATAATATAGAATATATATGCTATTTTATATTATAGAATATATTCTATGATATAATATAGAATATATTCTATGATATAAAATAGAATATATTCTGTATTATATCATAGAATATATTCTATCTTATATTATAGAATATATTCTATAATATAAAATAGAATATATTCTATAATATAAAATAGAATATATATTCAGTTTATTTTGAGTAATAAAGACATACCAGCGGCTTGGCCAGAGGGTTAGGCATCTTGTACGTTTTCTGTGCGTTTTTATCTGAGAAACACAGAAAATATAGATGAAAGTCAGAAAAACTTTTATTTATTTTATTATTTACTTTTATTTAACAAGAACTTTAATCTGTAAAAAATAAAATAAAATAAAATACATTAAATAATAAATGAATGAATAACAATTATAATGAATTAATTCATAATAAGAAGTGAATCATCTTTATTTGTAAAGCAGACGCACCGCCCACGTTGGTGCTGTGGATCATCGGTTTGCTCCACTTCCCGCTGCGGTCGTCTCTGTTGGAGCGAACAGCGAACTCGTACGGCGTGTTGGGTTTCAGGTTGTCGACCACCGCGTCGCTGGTCGGGCACGTCTGATAGATCCACTTCCTGTTCTTCTCCCGGTAGCGGATAGTGTAGAACCTGAAGGTGACGCCGCAGTTATGATGAGTTATTATTAAAAAGTTCATATCAAATATTATTACTATTATCATGATAATCATTTTAATCTTTGTTATTATTAAAACCATTATAATCATTAATATTATAAAGATTATTATTATTACTATTATTATTATAATTATTATTATTACTATTATTATTATAATCATTTTAATCTTTGTTGTTATTATTATTATTATCTTTGTTGTTATTGCTATTATTATTATTATTATTATTATCTTTGTTGTTGTTATTATTATTATTATTATTATTATCTTTGTTATTATTGTTGTTATTATTATCATCTTTGTTGTTATTGTTATTATTATTATCTTTGTTGTTATTGTTATTGTTATTATTATTATCTTTGCTGTTATTATTATCTTTGTTGTTATTGTTATTATTATTATTAACTTTGTTGTTATTATTATTATTATTATTTTTGTTGTTGTTATTATTATTAACTTTGTTGTTATTGTTATTGTTATTATTATTGTTATTATTATTATTATTATCTTTGTTATTATTGTTATTATTATTGTTGTTATTGTTATTATTATCTTTGTTGTTATTGTTATTATTATTATTATATTTGTTGTTATTGTTGTAATAGTTATTATTATTATTATTATTATTAACTTTGTTGTTATTGTTGTTATTATATTTCTGACCCACCCGTCCTGCAGACAGTCCTTCATCCTCTCGTGTGTCTTCAGGTCGTTCCTCCAGGACAGCAGCAGCACAGTCGGGCTGACGGAGCCGATCACCAGGTGGAGCGGCTTCTCCAGGTTCACCTGTCCTGTAGAGACAGACAGGTGAGACAGACAGGTGAGACATACTGGTGAGAGAGACAGGTGAGACAGACAGGTGAGAGAGACAGGTGAGACAGGTGAGAGACAGCTTCTTTAACCATAAAATTATAAATATTAGAGACCAAATTAATCAAATAAATCTCCTCTCCTCAATTGGTAATGATTTAGCTTCTAAAACAAGAACCTTAAAAACAACTGTAACACCTGAAATATATCTAGACTGCTTTTCTCCGATCGATCTTAACCAACTAAATTCAACAATTTCGTCGTCTCAACCTTCAACCTGTATCTTAGACCCGATTCCAACTAAGTTGCTTAAAGAAGTTTTACCCTTAATTAACTCCTCGTTATTAAATATGATCAACCTGTCTCTATTATCTGGCTATGTACCAGAATCATTTAAAGTTGCTGTAATAAAACCTCTTCTTAAAAAGCCCAGTCTTGATCCAGAGGTTTTAGCCAACTATAGACCGATATCTAACCTTTAATTTCTCGCTAAAATTCTTGAGAAAGCAGTCGCAAAACAGTTATGTGATTTTCTACATAACAATACTTTATTTGAGGTTTTTCAATCTGGATTTAGAGTTCATCATAGCACAGAGACGGCACTGGTGAAAGTTACCAATGACCTTCTACTGGTATCAGACAAAGGACTTGTCTCTTCTGGTCTTGTTAGACCTCAGTGCTGCTTTTGACACTGTTGACCATGACATTCTACTACAGAGACCGGAACATTTCATTGGCATAGCAGGAACCGCACTGAGCTGGTTTAAGTCCTATTTATCTGAGCGATCTCAATTTGTACGTGTTAACGATGAATCCTCCATGCAAACCAAAGTCAGTCATGGTGTCCCACAAGGTTCTGTACTTGGACCTATTCTATTCACCTTATAAATGCTTCCTTTAGGTAATATTATAAGGAACCACTCCATAAACTTTCATTGTTATGCGGATGATACCCAATTATATCTATCAATCAAGCCAGATGAAACCAATCAATTATCTAAACTTCAAGCATGTCTTAAAGACATAAAAAATTGGATGTCCTGCAACTTTTTGATGTTGAACACCGACAAAACAGAAGTGATTGTACTTGGCCCCAAACGGCTCCGAAACGTATTGTCTAATGACATAGTAACTCTGGATGGCATTAACTTGGCCTCCAGCACCACTGTAAGGAATCTCTGCGTTATCTTTGATCAGGATATGTCTTTTAACTCCCACATAAAACAAATTTCAAGATCTGCCTTTTTTCATCTGCGTAACATTGCAAAAATAAGAAACATCCTGTCTCAAAAAGATGCCGAAAAACTAGTCCATGCATTTGTTACTTCAAGGCTGGATTACTGCAACTCCTTATTATCTGGTTGTCCCAAAAAATTCCTTAAGAATCTTCAGTTGATTCAAAATGCTGCGGCACGAGTATTGACAAGAACTAGGAAACAAGATCATATTACTCCTGTATTAGCTGCTCTGCACTGGCTCCCGGTAAAATACAGAATAGAATTCAAAATCCTTCTCCTGACCTACAAAGCGATTAATGGTCAGGCTCCAGTTTATCTTAAAGATCTCGTAGTACTTTATAAACCAACTAGAGCATTGCGCTCCCAGAGTGCAGGGTTACTTGTGATTCCTAGAGTTTCTAAAAGTACAATGGGAGCCAGAGCCTTCAGCTATCAAGCTGCTCTACTGTGGAACCAGCTCCCAGTGTGTGTTCAGGAGGCAGACACCCTCTCCACATTTAAGAGCAGGCTAAAGACTTTCCTCTTTGATAAAGCTTATAGTTAGGGCTGGCTCAGGTTTGCCTTGGACTAGCCCCTAGTTATGCTGCTATAGGCTTAGACTGTCGGGGGACTCACTCCTCTCCTCTTCCCTTTCTTTCTCGTTCTCCTCCTCTCCCTCTCTATTGATATGCATTCATGTCCCTTAAATGCATGTTACTAACTCACCATCCGGGGCATCATCCCCGGAGTTTCTGTGTCCCTCATCTGGCAGGTTGCCACTATTAAAGATTACTTCTGGACCGCGAATCATGGCTGCACCTGTTGCCCTGGTCCTGCCTGACACCAGGAAGCCTTGACATCCCCCTGATCCATCTTTTTTATATACCATCGTATCATGTTTTCTGTCACATAGATTGTCAATGCTGTATTTTTAACTATGCTGTTTGTTCTGTACACACGTCACCTATTGCACGTCTGTCCGTCCTGGGAGAGGGATCCCTCCTCAGTCTCTCCCTGAGGTTTCTTCCATATTTCCTCCACTAATTGTGGGGGTATCTTTTAGGGAGTTTTTCCTTGTGGATGTGAGGGTCTAAGGACAGAGGGTGTCATACCCTGTACAGGCTGTAAAGCCCACTGAGACAAATGTATAATTTGTGATATTGGGCTTTATAAATAAACTTGATTTGATTTTATTTGACAGGTGAGAGACAGGTGAGAGACAGGTGAGAGAGACAGGTGAGACAGACAGGTGAGGGAGACAGGTGAGACAGGTGAGAGACAGGTGAGAGAGACAGGTAAGACAGGTGAGAGACAGGTGAGAGACAGGTGAGACAGGTGAGAGACAGGTGAGAGACAGGTGAGAGACAGACAGGTGAGAGACAGACAGGTGAGAGAGACAGGTGAGAGAGACAGGTGAGAGAGACAGGTGAGACAGACAGGTGAGAGAGACAGGTGAGAGACAGGTGAGAGAGACAGGTAAGACAGGTGAGAGAGACACGTGAGACAGACAGGTGAGAGACAGGTGAGAGAGACACGTGTGACAGACAGGTGAGAGAGACAGGTGAGACAGGTGAGAGACAGGTGAGAGAGACAGGTGAGAGACAGGTGAGACATACAGGTGAGAGAGACAGGTGAGAGAGACACGTGAGACAGACAGGTAAGACAGGTGAGAGACAGGTGAGAGAGACAGGTAAGACAGGTGAGAGAGGTGAGAGACAGGTGAGAGAGACACGTGAGACAGACAGGTGAGAGACAGGTGAGAGACACGTGAGACAGACAGGTGAGAGAGTCAGGTGAGAGACAGTTGAGAGACAGGTGAGACAGACAGGTGAGAGAGACAGGTGAGAGAGACAGGTGAGACAGGTGAGAGACAGGTGAGACAGACAGGTGAGAGACAGGTGAGAGAGACAGGTGAGAGACAGGTGAGAGAGACAGGTGAGACAGACAGGTGAGAGACAGGTGAGAGAGACAGGTGAGAGACAGGTGAGACAGACAGGTGAGAGACAGGTGAGACAGACAGGTGAGAGACAGACAGGTAAGAGACAGGTGAGACGGACAGGTAGGAACAGGAAGTATACAGGATGTATACAGGTAGGAACAGGAAGTATCCAGAAAGTATACAGGAAGTATACAGGTAGGAACAGGAAGTATACAGGTAGGAACAGGAAGTATACACGAAGTATACACAGAGTATACAGAAAGTATACACGAAGTATACAGGAAGTATACAGTAGGAATACAGGTAGGAACAGGAAGTATACAGGAAGTATACAGGAAATATACAGGAAGTTAACAGGAAGTATACAGGAAGTACACAGGAAGTAGGTGGTAAGTCAACAGGAAATAAGGGATGAGTAAACAAGAAGTCAACAGGAAGTGGGTGGAAAGTAAACAGGAAGTCAACCGGAAGTGGGCGGTAAGTAAACAGGAAGTCAACAGGAAGTGGGCGGTAAGTAAACAGGAAGTCAGCAGGAAGTAGGCGGTAAGTAAACAGGAAGTCAACAGGATGTGGGCGGTATGTCAGCAGGAAGTGGGCGGTTACCTGTGCAGTGCTTCTTCACGTCGTTGGCTGGGATTGGCTGAACGGCCACCAGGTACTTTGGCTCTGCGTCTGCAATAATAAATAAAATAAAGTAAACCTTTATATTGAGTTTTACATGGAGGTCTGTGTTTGTTTAAATAAGATGTCTTGGTTTTATAAAATATACGAGAAGAAAGAATTTAAAAGAAAAAATCTTGATTATTTTTTAGCTCTCTCGACCATTTCTCATTCTCGACCAACAGCAGATCTGTGAAAATCTTCATCTGATTCGACTGAAAGCTGCACGTCAGCCACTAAATGGACTTCAGATTGTTTTACTGTTAATGTTTCATTAAATCTTTATTTTTGTTTAGTTTTTCTCTTTTTTGGTCGTTTTCTCATCTCACACTGGACTTCACTCAAAATTATAGGATTTTCAGACTGAACTGTTTTCTGGATCTGAAAGTTTCAAAGCTTCACACACACACACACACACACTGACAGGTGGAAACACGCCGCTGACCATCAATCACCTGTAATCACCTGTGACTCAGGTAATCCCGGACGCCCGAAATTAATCAGCCGCTTTTGTCCTGAAGGTCAGGACGTTCAACACTGTTTATATTTCAGTTCCTTCTTTCTCTCTGAGCTTCAGCAGATTTACGATAAAGAATTTCATTCTTTCAAAAGCAAGATGAGACTTTTCCTTGGATTCTTTCTCTTTGCGGTTTGTTTAAAACGTCCAGAGTTTGGCTGCAGTTTGGATCACAGAGCAACAACTTGCTGCTTTGTGATCCATGAACAATGTTTGATTCTTTCTTCTCAAGCACAAACTTCATATTGTGAGAATGTGGAAACTGAATTATTGAGTCTGCTGTGGGATTTAAAGCGTCAACACGCTGCTTGGAGCCGCTGACGGATGGATCCGGACCGAGGGTTTTTATCCAGGAAGGTAAACACCGAAACCCGCCCGCACGCTGTGATTGACAGGTGACCTCCGTGCACGAAGAGCCACGATGACGGATGAAAAACGGAAAGAAAAGTCTCCTGAAACTAAACTGTTTGTATGACATATCTTCACGCACAGACAGTAAACGCAACAAAGTCTGATTTTCGCAGCCGCACTTGAACGCACCATACAGTGCCTTAAAGCAACAAAACAATGGAAAATCCACATTTAAATTCTTAAAAGCTTCAGTAGACGTTTGGGTTGTTGTTGACGTCTCTGCAGCTCAACACTGAAGAAGAACGTCCAAAAGAAAGAAATATTTTCAGAATAAAATCTGTAAATATTTAGCTCGGTGTTGTTGATCTCTGCACCAAACTGCAGCCAAAATCTGACGTTTTTAAACATTAAACAACAGTTAGCAGATGCTAAGTCCTAACTGTTTCAGTTATGTATCATATATAAATATATATATATATATATATATATATATACTGTATATATACATATATATGTACAGTGTATATAAATATATATATATATATTTATATACACATACTTGAAGTGGTGCCATGGCCACCAAACTTCAGCTAAACTTGTATGTTTTTAAAGGTTTTGAAAGGATAGTAAAGCAACTCAACTAAATCCTCCAAAAGACAGAAAATCCTTCATCATTCAGCTCAAAATACCAAACTGCTGCAATAATTTCGCCTCAGTGCAAACAGAAGGAGCCTCCAGAGAAACTCGGTGTTGAAGGACGACTTTCAGCAGGTCCCCCCCCCCCCGACACGTCACGTGTCATAACTCTGTGTTTCTCTGTCCTGACGGGACGAAGCTTCAGAACCACCTGCTGCCGTGTTTCTGCAGAGACTTCCCACGAGTCTGAAGGTTCACAACAACTCGTGAAACATGTTTCATGAAATCCACCGTTCATGTGCATCTAAAAGAGGAAAACATCTGTTCCCACGCCCCCGAACACTGAACCCTGACCCTGCTGGAATGTGACTAAAGGTGGCCCGTCCACCAAACTCCAGCCAGATTTTAGGGCGTTTTGCATCTGTGGCTAAGTCTCTCCAGCTTCATGGGAAGAATTGAAATGTCACCAAACTCCAGCCAACCTTTGGATGTTTCGTCAGAAAAGCTGGGAAGCGCTCGGAAAACATCGAAACTACCAAAACGAAACATAATGCTGGTGGAAGGAGACGTCTCCACCAAACTCCAGCCAGATTTTGGGGCGTTTTGACTTTTAATCCATTTAAACCTGGTGAGCAAAGTTAAAGTCTCTCAACCTTCAAAAAAAGAATAAAAAACAAAGCTGCAGTTTTACAGATGTTCTTTAAAACAATAAATAAAACACTTTGTGTCGTATGGAAGCCCAGAGAGGATAAAATACAATAAATATAAAAGAATATTAGTGTTATAAAACAAATCAGGGGGGATATTTACTATTTCAGCGATTACGGTCCGAAGTATACGAGAAAAAATAAAAAATGTTTTTTCTCGCAAATTTATGATTTATTCTCAGAGAAAATGTTTTTATCGGTAAATTAATAAATGTATTTTCCCCTCGACCCCGAAATTCTAATTGTTTTCTTTACATACAATACACTGTTGTATGAAATAAGAAACAAACACTATAATATAAATATATATATATATTAAAATGATTTTACCCACCTAGCTCGGCCTCGTACGGCTCGCCGTCCTGCGGCAGCTCGATCAGCTGTTTGGAGAACAAGCTGCGGCCGAAGCCCAAAATAAAACCCTGCAGCTTCACGTCGGCGCTCGCACGCACAAACTCCATCACGACGGTGTCGCCCGTCGCCTTGATACGGACCTTCAGGCCCGGACGCCGCACTGAGGAGGAGAAGAAGAAGAGAGGGCGGAGTTTAGAGGAGGAGAAGA
>CALSCE010010776.1:671612-690141 GCA_943593645.1 Bovichtus variegatus
TGAACGACGCAGGCCTCCTGAACGACGCAGGCCTCCTGAACGACGCAGGCCTCCTGAACGACGTATGTCTCCTGAACGTCTCCTGAACGACGCAGGCCTCCTGAACGACGCAGGCCTCCTGAACGACGCATGTCTCCTGAACGTCTCCTGAACGACGCAGGCCTCCTGAACGCGTCCTCTGGAGAGGACATGCTGGGAGTCAATCTGCTTCAGAAACTCTTGAGGACACTTTCCGCAGCCTGTGTTCAGACAGGCTGACAGCGCTGTGTGTTTTTATAAATGTGTGTGAGTAAATTTGGCCTGGCATTTAGAGGCTGATGAAAAGGTTGATAGCGCCACGGCGCTCCGCTCTGACTGAATCGTGTCGAGCGGCGTGGACGCTCGGGGCGACGTCCCCCCCCCCACCCGTCCATGCATCTGTTTCCACCCCTGCTCTGCTTCTCAGCTGCAGCCGGCGCTTTCATAATTGCTTTTTCCCGCGAACATCCCCTCCACTTTACAACACGTTCAGTAATATCAGCAAACTCAGAGATTGTGCCATTTAGCTTTAGATTTAAATGCACAGGGAGGTGGAGCCGTTTTTTTTTTTCCTTTTTCTACATCAAACTGCGTCGCTGTTTTATTTCCGTATACGCTCCTCAGCCATTTGGAGGCCTATTAGCGCCGCTTGTTGCAGCGACTGATGATCTTACCAGGTAAGCAGCTCCTATTAGAGGAAGCTTCATTTAGTGCTACACCCCCCCCCCCCCTCCTCCACCTTTACCCCCCTCCACCCTCCCCTTTCCCCCTGCAGCCCATTATGGATGATCACAGCGTTCGGCTTGCATGCAGGAAAGGTTTAATTAAATCATAGTCCAATCATAATCCATGTTGTTAATTAAACTGGATAATTTATAAGTACAAAAGAGGATATTTATTAGCTGCTCTGCGGTGGTGGCGTGCACGCTCCCCCGTGCAGGGACACCCACACACACGCACCCCTCCCCTGCCTTACAACCTTTTACTATTGATGCCCCCGCATGATTGATAATGAGACAGAGACTGCTGTACTATTTGTCTAATGGCCGTGCAATTAAATTCCCTTGTAAATGACCCATGCCTCATTTCATCCTAATCTATGGAATTTTGATTGAATTTGTCAGCCCTAATTGAAAAATACTGCTATTTAATGTCTGCATTGCAGTTGCAGATCAGGCCGCCTTTAATGAGATCGTGTCCCAGTGACCCTGGGGAGGAGCAGGAGGGGGGGGGGGGGGTATCCATGCGTGCCCTTGACTCAGCCCATGAGGGGAGGTGGGAGATGCACTCGGGGTCAGAGGTCACCTGCGTCCTCTCTGGCTACATACGAGGTTAGGACGCGGCAGCAGCAGCGCCGGTGGCATCAGCGAGGTTTGTATTAATTGATGAGGAAGCCATTACAGCATTCATTAAAATGGAGTTGGATGCCGACGCAGGAGCAAATATTGTGATTTAAAGCTCTGCTGTGCAGCGTCGGAGGAGATGAATCGCCCGGTAATCGTCCCGCAAATGGAGACAACGTCAAACCTCATGAAAACATGAGCAGTGGAGGAGAGGCGGCAGAATCGGATTTTTATCTTAGCTGCAAATAAAGACTCTGGTGTTGAATCAGCTCCAGATGCTGATGGTAGAGATTTAGGTTCGATTTTGTGTGTCAGCAATACATCTAAATACTAATTTCCATGGAGTCTGGTGGGTCAGAGGAGGAATAAAGCAGAAACACGTCACTATTTTTGTGTAAAACTGTACTTTTAGGTGCCGTTTCTCTGAACTATGGCTGGATTAACCCCAAAGCCTACGAGGACAAAGACACGGCTGGATATAGTTTTATATTTTTGCCAATTCTGAGTTTATTCTTTCAGTCGGTATCAAGTGTTATACATCAAATGATTCAGGGGAAGCTGCTCTTTCTCTCTGCTGCAGTGTAAAGTCAGCAGCACGCATTAGCTTTGTGTGAGCATAACAAATTTGACATAACATTTAAAAAAAAAAACACCCAGTCAAAAAAAATGGTGTTTTGTTGTATAACTCGACAATCAGGAAATGTAGTTTTTTTCAGAGTGAAATGTTGTATTTCGGTTCAGACACAATCTAAAGTTTGTCTTTATCACAAACACATCCAAAGTCATTTCATGGCTTTCGAGGGTCCCGGAGAGAAAAAGCCCAAATTGAGCCTCCGTTTGTGGTAATTTGGTAAACATACATTTACCGAGGAATATGCTCATCATCTAAATGTAGACACAGGGTTCCTCTACAAGAACAGGGTTCTCTAAAAAAAAAAAACTCTAAAGTAATTCAAAAGGAAGTCACATAACTTGATTTACTTTAAAAACTAAGTAAGTTTCTCACAGAAACACATCTAAACACGTTTTCTTCTTTATCAAATATCAATGGCCCTAAGAAGGTGACAATGCATGGACATGTTAATTATATCTCCAGAAATAAGGCGATTCTGTTAAAGCCTGAAGTAATATTAAATATCTGCATGTGGCAACTAGAGTACGGTTAGAAATATTGTGATTATATATTAAATAAACTGCAGTTAAACCTCCAGAAAGTCATTTTCTGCCACTCGTCCCTCAATCAAAACAGTCACAGAAGCTGGAGTTTGGTCACAAAATATAAAACACAGTTCAAGTCGTTTTAATGAGGAAATGTTACGTATTATACATTTAAAAAGCATCTAAACGGCAGCAGAACGTCTCGTTTGTGCTGACCTCCAGTGGTTTCATTCTCACCTGGATTAAAACTACTAAATCTTTTGTTACGGCTCCGCAGAATCTATCGATCCTGCAGATCATGAGCCACGATAAACTCCACCGGATTCATCTGGTTTGTTTTTTTACCCATAAACTCAATTTAAGACTTGAATCAGGAAGTTCAGGGATAATTTTCAGAATAAAAGGTTGCATTTTAGGTTTTTAGAATCGCTCATTTCAGACAGAAGTTTGTCTTTTGTTGTTGAACGTGTATCTAGTTGTGCGTCTACAACATTGGGTCACACACACGCACACACACACACACACACATGCATGCGCACACACAACGATTATTTACCTAATATATACAGCTTATTATTTACAATGATGTGTTTTCCCATTCTTAAATGGCCTGTGGTC
Organism: Bovichtus variegatus; assembly: GCA_943593645.1. Taxonomy (NCBI): domain Eukaryota; kingdom Metazoa; phylum Chordata; class Actinopteri; order Perciformes; family Bovichtidae; genus Bovichtus; species Bovichtus variegatus. The sequence goes on from CALSCE010010776.1 coordinate 674,750, forward strand.
CCAATTTGTGTAATTGGCATTCATCCAGGAGACCAAAAGGCGAGCTGTCACATCATCCATGTCAGCCAATCAGGGGCCAGAGCGCGGAGAGGGGGCGGAGCTGGCGCGGGGAACGCAGCGCAATTAAACAGAGGGGAGCGCAATTTAAATCCAAAACATCTCTGGACGCGCGCAGGGCAGGAAACACAGTGTCAGCGGGAGAGAGAGGGACAAGTGTCCGTTGCTGTGGTGCCGCTGTCCGGTCAAGTTGAAGTGGAGCATCTCCAAATTACGCACGGTGCGTCAGCGGAGCGACAAACCGGAGCTTTGTGGGGAAACTAAAAAGAGGAAGAGTTTTTTCTGATTATTTTTTTCTCTTCACGACTTTCCTTTTCTCTGCTGCACCGATGGAATGGTTTTATTTAATCGGATTATCGCTCCTCTAAACTCGGGTTCACAGCCGCGGCTCCACCGGGGGTCTGTCGTCCCTTCGCAGCCGCTCACAGCGCTCCTTCTCCGGGCTCCTCCGAGCTGCAGCGGTCGTTCATATGAGCGCAGCGTTCAGTCCGTCCTTCATGGTGATGCAGCGGCCACTCGGAAGCACATCCGCCTTCAGCATTGACTCTCTGATCGGGGGGCCCCCGCAGCCCAGCCCGGGACACTTTGTCTACACTGGCTACCCGATGTTCATGCCGTACCGGTCGGTGGTGCTCCAGCCGCCGCCTCCGCCGCCCCCGAGCCTGCAGCAGGCTCTCCCCGCCGGGCACCACGGGCACCCGCAGATCCCCAGCCTGCAGAGCGGCTTCTGCTCCAGCCTGGCGCAGGGCCTGACGCAGGGCATGGCGCTCACCTCCACGCTCATGGCGTCGCTGCCCGGCGGCTTCTCGCCGTCCCAGCAGCACCAGGAGGCGGCCAGGAAGTTCGGCTCGCAGGCGCTGCACGCGGTCTTCGACAAAACTCAGGAGCTTCGGCTGGACGCGGAGGACGGCAAGAGTTTCCTGCAGGGCAAAGAGTCCGCGCTGCAGGCTTTCCACGACACGGACACGGCGGTGCAAACATCCACAGGTAGGCGGGACTCGTGAGGCTCAAAGTCCGCGTAATACGGCACCGAAAATAAACTGCTTTACTTCTGATTTCGTCTCAAAATACACGAAAAATGTTGATTTTTTAAAAATTTGATTCTTGTTCCAACTGAAGCTTCATTTAAGAGCATTTAAACATTACAGCTCTTTTTTTAAATGTCAGATTTTAAATGGCATTAATTGACATTTGAGCCGAACTATAAAAGACTCGTCACATTTCAAGATGTTTTATTAGATTAAGAAGAAATGTGTTGACACGTCACATTAAAACAAACCATCAGAGGAGAAAACACGAGAATCTCATCAGGACGTTTTATATGCTCGAACAATACAAATCAAGCTCGAAGATTAAATAGATTTTATCACGTTTTAATGACACGAAAATGTCCAAATCATTTTAACTCTACTTTTAAATGCGCGTAAAAACAAGGAATAACACATTTAAATGTCAGTGTGTATTTATGGACTTAAATACTTATTTATTTGCCCTGTGCAGTTTTGTCCAAATGTAAAACTCAGGTTGACATTTTGCCTGGAAAACTAAATAAATGATCATAAATAATTCAGAAAGATTGTTTTTTTAAGGCCTCAGAGGCTCAATTCAATTCAATAGTCTGTAAATCAACATTTCATCAGAGTCATGAACGTGTTGCTAGTGGTCTCAGATTATTACAGATTAAAGAGTCTTTTACTTTCACAGTTCATGTATTTAATCTCTAATATTCCGTTTATTTATTGAAGAAAACAGCTGACAGTTTAGTGACCTGCGGGCAATAAATCTCGGCTTTATTTCGGGGTTTGATGGTTTTATTGGTTCCTGATACAAAACAGACATTATTGAATATTATTTGTGATTGAATCTGACGTGATTCGGCTCCGTTTCACACGCAGACAGACGCGATGTGAGCGGGCCGCAGCGGAGACGCTCCGTGCGTAATTACGCGTGAAAAATAAAAATCCCTGCAGAGCGCGTGCTCTCCGCGGTGATCCGAACACTGATCTGATGATGGACATTGACACGAGACCCCCCCCCCCTTCAATACACTCCCACAGATGTCACAGTCAGATTCAATTTACCAACATTTCCTGTCAAAATAAAATTAAACTTTATTTAATTCTTCTGATAATAAACTACGTTTTTCTTGCTTTTTGGACGTTTTCTCTCCATCCTGTGGAAGATTTCAAGGACACTTTAAAACAAAATGTCTTCAATCTTTTCAATCATTAAATTACATATTAGGGCTCAAACTGACAGTTATTTTCATTATTGATTATTTTTCTAAAGAATCAATTATGCTAATTATTTAGTAAAAATTTTTTTTTTTAAAAAAAGGTCCAAACTCAAAACACCAAGATATTTAGTTTAAAAAGATGTAAAACAGTTTATCATGAACTGCGCAGAGTATTTATAATGCAGCTTTTTAATGATTGGTTTCAGGTTAAACTTGGTTAATTAAAAGGTTCTATGATGCCGCTAATATCTAATGTTGAAACCTTTAAGTCTTCAGGGTCTGAGGGAACTTTATTCTTTAATAATGGTGGTAACGTGGCCCTGCTCTCCCCGCAGGCAGAGCTCACAGTAAAGACGACAAGGAGGACGAGTGCGGCCGGAAAGATGAGAGCTTCTCCATGGACAGTGACCTGGACTACAGCTCCGACGACAACCTCACCTCCATGTGCCACAAGGAGGACGGGGACGGCGGCGGCGGGCTGGATGACGGCCCGCACATGCACGGCTCCTCCGGCTCCGGGAGCGGCGGAGGCTCCGGGGGTGGCGGCAGCGGGAAGAACCGGCGGCGGCGGACGGCGTTCACCAGCGAGCAGCTGCTGGAGCTGGAGAAGGAGTTCCACTGCAAGAAGTACCTGTCGTTAACCGAGCGCTCCCAGATCGCGCATGCGCTGAAGCTGAGCGAGGTGCAGGTGAAGATCTGGTTCCAGAACCGGCGCGCCAAATGGAAACGGGTCAAAGCCGGGAACGTCAACAACAAGTCCGGAGAGCCGTCCCGGAACCCCAAAATAGTCGTCCCCATCCCGGTGCACGTGAGCCGCTTCGCAATAAGGAGTCAGCACCAGCAGATGGAGCAGGCCAGACCGTAGAAGAAGAACTGACACCAAGTGACTGAATCCCGTGTTGATGTTTTTTATTATAAGAGTTTATTTCCTCTTTTTGAACATGGCAGATGTTTCAGTTTTTTTTTTTAACTTTCATTTAACAAAAGCATCAAATTTAAAGTGAAATAAATGACCTGCAGTGCTCCGACATTAAATCTGCGGGTTTCATTTCGTTTGACACAAGTCAGATGTTTGACTTCTTAAAGTGCATTTTATGCGACGATGACACCAGATTTAACCAAATAAAAGTTAAAAAAAAATCGAGCAGAAATTATGAGATGATGCCAATTAATTTCCAAAACTTCAAAAAAACGTCATGATAAAATGTTGAAAGCATTGAATTGTGAAAATAATTCAGTAAGTGAGCTGCACTTCTTTAAAGCTCAATTATAACTATAATGAATCTTATTAGAGTGAACTTGTTTTGGGTCTAATTTAATTTAAAAATTAAAAGATCTGCACAATAGCTTTTATGAGGTTATTAGTTTTAAGGGTTTCCCGACCTAAAGGAAGTTTGTTTTTTAATGAAGAAGAAAGTGGAAACATCTCATAAATCTAAAAACTAAAAATCAGCGAAGTGTTTGTTAAAGGTGGACGGTTTTGAAAAGTCATATTACCAAATCTTTTAATTACATTTTTGAGTCTGACAAAATAATTTTGGGGAAACTGTGGCAGCGAGTTTAGAAAATTCCTCTTTTACCCAAAGCAGTTCGGTTTTATTTCAGAGAAAATGACGTTTGGACCCAAAAACGGGTCGAAATGAAACCGCGCTGTTTGTCGGATGAGTTCAGTTCCTCATGTTCTTCTTCACAGGAAATGAAAAGAAATACACGTTAAGCCTCAACACGAGACTCAGTGGCTCCTTAAACTGGACATTTCTCTGCAGGAGGAACCGCAGTATTAAAATATTTTTGGAGCGACACCAAAAACTGTGCGTAAAGACGCGCCGCGGAGGATGGAGACACACCGGACCCCCCCCCCCCCACATGTAAATACACACGCGGGACCAAACTGAGGACATCACGTGCAGATTTCACCACGTTGTTTCAAAACATTGTTCTTAAAACATTTGGGGTTTTTACGAACCTGCTGTCTGTGCTACTGAAGATTTAAACCCTCTCTGTTGCTTCATTTCATCTTCGTTTTTATTTTATTTTTTGGACAAAATGACGCTGCTAATTTATTTATATAAAATTGTGCAAAAGTAACTAACATTTCCTGAGTATGGAGCTTAAAAAAAAAAGAAAAAAAAGATATACAAGTGTGAATTAAAAAGATGAAACGTGACCAGATGTTAACAGATGCACTGTCTCATTCATGTTCAGATTTACGACTTTTATTCTTTATTCACTTTCTCTTCATACATTTTAACCAAACTCTAATATTGGAAAAGGATTATGTGTAATAAAATACATAAACTCTTTTTAATTATTGTGATGGTTAGATCTATAATTGTCCAGATGTTCATTTAAAAAAAAAAAAAAAAACATTTCTTCCATTTCATTTTGAAGGCCCGATGCTTTAAAAAGGCCACAAATCTTCAAATCTGCTTTGAGAAATAAAGAAAAAGAGGATATAAAAATGAATATAAACTAAATCTACTTTCAGACTGATAAAGCTTTAAAATGTAAGATGACAGAAATACTAAATCTGGTTTAACCCGTGTGGAAAACAGAAAGTAAGAGATTTATTTAGTTGTTTCTGTGTGGTGATGATCACAGCCTGCAGGTCAAAGGTCGCTCTCATTAGCAGCCTGTTGTTGTGACAGCGGGGTCACGGGGTGGATACCACAAAGCCCCACAAAGACCCCACAAAGACCCCACAAAGACCCCCACGTGGCTGCACACTGCATCTCAAGCTCTCTGAACCCCAGGTGCTCAAACTAACTTCAAGAAAAGTTGATTTTAACTGCAGTGACATGAAGTTTTTAGGTTGAATATGGGTTAAAAAAAAAAATAATAATAATTTGGGGGACAATTAACCTTCTTACATTTCATATTACATTGTTTTTTTATGGGTGAATAAGGACGTAACTTAGAATCTCTAAACCAGCAAAACAACCTTAAAATACCATTACATTACAATAAAAAGAGATAAATACCTCGGCTGTCCAGCTTCTCTACATGCTGCTCCTTCCTGCAGTCAAAGTAAAGCCTGAACAAAACATTAATGAAGGTTTATTATTTTCTAATCATCAAGAACTACCCCTAAATTACATTTTTATCACTTAAACTGAACATTGTGTTCATTTTGGGGGGGGGATACGGATTTAATTGAGCACATATTAGCCCACAAAAATAAATATAAATACCATTGAATGACTATAAAATGTAAAATAAAAAAAGATAAATATTGTTGTGTCCTGGTGGATTCAGGTAACATGTTGCTTCCTGCAGGCCATCAAAGCCAAAACAGAAGCAATGTTCATCATTAGTATTAATGAGGGATAATTATTACACACTATTTCTTTCATCCAAAAGGAAAAGCCCACATTTTTAAATCACGTAAATTGAATATTTGGTTTATTTTTAGAAATACTTTAAAATACCATTAAATTACAATAAAAAAAAAAGGCAGAAATACCCTGAATGTGTGGCTTAGCCATAAGAGAAACATGCTAATTATTATCATATATAACAGCTAATTATTACCCAGTATTTTCTTTTAATCTTAAAGAAAAAATACGGAATTACTTTCTTAATCAGGTAAACTGAATATTTTGACCTAATTTAGCATCTATTAGCCCACAAAACGAGCCTAAATTAGCATTAAATTAAAATGTAGAAATAAGACAGAAATACCTCAGATGTCCGGGTTTGAAGGTGCAACCAGGAAACATGCTGCTGCTGTAAAAATAAAAGCCCCACCGGACATTACTGGCGGTAAAGAAGGAGAATTATCATCCGCCATTTTTAAATAGTGAAGCGCGAGCCGGCGGTCTCTGGTGACGTCACCAACTGTGGTCGCGCTCCAGACGAAGTTTGACCTGAAGACACAGAAAGACGTTAAACTTCATCTTCTTGGCTCAGAAACAGTTAAATAACTAACACACATCATTAAAACTAACTTTAAAAACCTACCTATAGTCGCCAGTGTCAGTGAAAGTTAGTTGTAAAGTCCATTGAAAGCGCGAATTTTCTTATACTACGGTAAAAACAAAAATAAAATAAAAAAAAAAGAAGCTTTTCCACTCGTTAAAAAGTGACTTAAACCATCATGTTTAGCTAAAAGTGTTTTCGAGGTTTAGTTGATACATTACAGATAATTTAGAGAGCAAAATAAAGATAAAAATAGACATTTAAAGTCGGTTAGCTTTGTTTGCTCTGCTCGCGTAAAAAGAAAAGGCTTGCCTTGTATTAAAGGCCGCAGCCGTTGACGCAGCACAACGTGATGACGCACGTACGCACGTACGCACGCACCTGCTGCGTTCCGTTGCCATAGCAGCAGGTTGGTATCCGTGACACGAGCCAAAATCAAGTTTAACCTCATTTTTTACACTGAAATTATTCATTTAAAAAAGCTAAATTATAAATATTCTGAGCAGTTAACTCGGTTAATCGATTGGTAGAAGATGAGTCTGCTACACTTTTGATATTTAAATTAATTGTTTAAGTCTGTTATGAACAAATGTTTAGTGTAATTAGTTAAAAATGACCTGTTTCATGTCATTTTTAACTAAATATATTTGTATAAACACATTTAAAGACTTTGAACTATCACAACTTCTTTCATGGGGACTTCCCCCTATTCTCTAACTTTACTTTTGTCCAAAAATAACTTTTATATCATTCAAAACTAAAGATATTTGTATTTTCTTCTGTTGGCAGAACAACACAAGATATATAAAGTTAAAACTTATTTATCAAGATTAATTGTTTAAGTCATTTATGAATTAAAATCAGTCAAAAATGACCTGTTTATATAATATATATAATAAAGATCTTTGTTTTCTGGGCTGTTGGTCGCCATTAATTGTAAAAACAATCAATAATGAAAATAATTGTCAGTTCATCTAACAGAGGAGCAAGAAAATAAATCTTTAAAGATGCTGACTTTTTGATGGAAATATTAATATATAATAGTTTGTCATATTTAGTGATTTATTTAGTTATTCAGTAAAAACAGTTCTATAATGTTTCCTGTGGCTTAATTACCCAGATGACGTCCTACAGTTGCATTGTGGGAAATGTAGGATTCTCTGGAGTTTGACCAAAACCAGGGACTAAAATCTCTGCTGCTTTGACTTTCACAATGCATTTAAAAACGTCCGTCTCTTGTGAAGCTCCAAAAAGTTATGCATTTTTTTTTAAGACCATAAAGCAAAGAAGATCTCAGGAAAAAGATTGTTTTTACCTTTTATCTGACGAATGTTCCCGTGTAAATGCTGTGATTTCTACATGGACTCTGGCTCTGATTTGAGTCACAAATGAAAGGCCAGAAATCTTAATGTGTGGACTTAAACCTGCAGTGTGAACAGAGACAGGGGTGTGTGGCTCTAATGAATTTCTTTGCAAATTGTAATCAACCCGGACCGTCACGGTCGGCTGATGAATGAGACCCGGGGGGATCAGCCTCTCCGCTGCAGCCTCCCTCCTCCTCCCCACATTAACAGCAACCTGCCCGGGTGTCAGATGAACTCCTGCTGATTAATCCTGACGGAGCCACCACTACGCTGTCTTCTTCTGTGGTGGTTACCTCCGCTGCATGAGGGACAAAGAGTCAAAAAGGAGATGACACATTTAAAAACATGGCCACCTTTGTAAGTCATCCTATAGGAAACTATCAAGGGGAGGAAAAGGCAAAAATGCTCCCAGAGGATTATCTAAATAAAAGTAAAAACATCACACAAAATTTCACATTTTCCATCTGCTGGATGTCATGTTTGTTGGAAGAAAGCTATTTCTGTGTCCTTACACCTCCTATGTTGAGAAGCATGGCACATGCAGTGTGCACGATGGCTACCAAGTCGCCATCTTGGCTGTTTAGTAGACGGGAAGGACCAACAAACTTGTGAAAATGGCGTCCGAGGAAGCTGCAGTGGTTTTCCTTTATTATCTATTTTAGTCCAATTGTCAGGTGAGCAAACACCTGCAGGTATTTTGGCGTTTAGTCTTCGTCCATTTGCAATTTGCCATTAAAAAGGAGAAGGGGTCAAAAGTAATTTCTTTGGTAAGTGCACAACCGCCATGTTCACACACACACACACACACACACGCACACACACACACTAAAAAGTAACCTAAAAACTATTTAGTTAGTAAAGAAATATCACACAAGATAAATATTTTGTTATTAAGAGATGATATTACAACATCCAGACTTATTAAACCAAATTTAAAGTGACAATGACACAGCTGATTGGACGAAACAGACTAAATTAATGTTTTAAAATTCAATAAACTGACTTATTCCATGTCAGGAAACTCAAACAGTCTTCAAGCACAGAAAAAAGACCAATTATTGTCACACGTGAGGTTATATTAAGAAGCATTATTCTCGTCTTTATTGAAAAGAGACACATTACAGTAGAAGACTCTGTATTAAGTAGAATTTCTCAACAACGGTACTGTACAGCCAACAAAAAGTCAATAACAATAATAATAATAATTAGAATAACAAGAACAATAATGTGTCTGGATGATAAATCATACTGAGAAAACCTGGATGGACTCAGAGAAAAATATACAAAAACGTAGGTTTGAGGGGTGCGTTTATAAATAATGTGGGGGACAGCCCTGGTGGGTGGAGCTTAGGGGGTCAAGGCTACAAGAGGTAACAACCAGACAAACTGACCCGAGTCGTTCTTTGTTTCGCTGTTTGACGTGTATGTACAGGTGGTGAGCGGAAGTGTTAGAGATTAATGCGGTTTCCTCTTTTGGAGGGAAAGTAGTAGCGTTAGCTTGCTAGTCGTCACCATGCTAACACGTAGCCTAACATGCTAACACGTAGCCTAAGTTGGGGATCATTGCTCCGACGGCCCCGAACCCCAAGAGTCTGAGAAATGTGCCACTGTGCTCGTTTTCAGGCTGACGGGCAAACGGGACATTTTCCAGAATAATGGGCCATCGGAGCAACGTTAGCTTTAGCTTTAGTGACAGTTTCTGTAGATACAAAGAATTAGAAACACAGTTCTGAGCTTCCTGTGCTGCGATGACATGATATAAACACACTAAAGGGAAAAAAACAGCAGTTCAACTGAACTTAAAGTGAAAGAATTAATAGTTTGTTCAGCGCGAGCAGCAGTTATTCTGTGAGGACAGTTATAAACAGTTAAAAGCAGATATAGTACATTTCCTTGTCTCGCTAACTGATTGCTAGCTGTAGCTTGAGCTTTACCGGGAAAGTAGATCCTGTTAGCTTGCAAGTGGAAACAACGGCGCCATGCTAACATGCTATCTGCTAGCTGCAGGGAGGGTTAGCGTTATTCCATTGACAATTTTGATTCAAAGTTAACTCGAAACTTGACCACGTTAGTTATTTAATACAAAATGAGAACACAAAGCAGTTTAGCAGAATTTTAAGAAAGTAGAAACTGTTTGCTTGAAAAGCTAAAACAACTGGTGCTATGCTATTGCTACCAGTTAGCGATATCATTAACCCTGAACCTACGATCATTTAAAAAGCTCCTGAGCTTTCTCTGCTCACGTGAATTTAAATAAGCTCAGAATCTAACGCTTTCAAAATAAGATCAAAAATCAGTTTAGAGGAAACCGCCAGGATCCGCTGCCGCTTCGACAAATATGTCAAGATAATAAAAGAAGAAGAACAAAAGCTGTGGTGGAAAGACGGAATCAAAATTAGTGCATTTCTGTCATAAATAAAAGATGTCTTTGCCTTGTCCTGCTGTCCTGGTTCAGAGCGGATGCGGGACGAGTTGGATATAAAAACATAAAATCAAATCAAACACAAGTTGCGGTCAAACCTCTTGGATCTAATGCCACCTTTGAGACGACCGGCACGTACGAGGAGCACGGAGAGGAACGCAAAGGCAGGTGTGTAAAACAAAAAAGGCTTAAGTAGGAAAAGTTCATGTTCTTTTCGTTTCGCGCTCACATTTCTGCAAACAGGCAGAGCGTTTGTGGTTTCACGGTGAATATTGCAGCGGACGAAGTTACGGGACGACGGTGATGGATGTTCATGAATATTGCTTGGATACAGTCGGGTTGGGAGCTGCTCCTCAACCTCCGCAGCAACCTTCACGCGAACATCTGAGGACGAAACAGTCAAGAGAGCAAAGAGACGAGCAGCTTAGCTTAGCATAGTGTCGAAGGTAAAAATCACGCAGAAAGCGTGGAGGTTAAGGAAACAATCCTGATCGGTTAGCGTTCAGTCCACATGTTCCGCGTCCAGCTACCAAAAGAAGTCCCCGCTCAGATCTGCGTCACCAGGGGGAGGAAAGGTGTTTTCTTTTTTTACAATTATGTCTACGTGTGACACCTGAAACTAACCTGCGAAGTTCATGATTCATTGTGGACCTTTCACCCACTGGTTCCCAGCGAACACCCAATGGCCACCGCTGTGCTTCCACTGGTCTCCAGTCCGAACTCAGTAAATGTCGGTTGTTTCCGGACTGGGAACCAGCGGTCTACTGGTTTACCTTGCTGCCCTGGATGAGCTGAGACACATTCAGTGGACGCTGATGTTTGTGTTTCCCACACAACAAACACTTCCACTCGGCACCGACGTGCAGGAGCTACTTCCTGTGTTCTCTGATATACACCATTAAAAGACAGAAAGTGACGGAGAGAGATTATTTACATCAAGGTTTCCAGACCAGAGAAGAAGAAGCCCTTCTTTGTGATTGGCTGAGCAGATTCAGTCTGATTGGACGGGACTGGAGGAAACTCGTGAGCCTCAGAGTTTCACAGAATCTTGTACGTTACTTACATCACGTTCACTGAACTCGTAGTAAAAACAGTAAAGTGAGTTTCAGCTGAGAGCAACGCGTCTCCTCCGTCTGTGGAGACAACAGCAGATTATAGGAAAACAAAACACCTGAAGAAGAAGAAAAAGAAGCAGATTCGTTTTCCCTTTTCGCTCCGTGCAGCTGCTTCCTTTTCTTTCCCGTCGTTTACATGTTAAACACTAAAAACTCATTTCAGGGACAGTTAAATTAAACAATACTGAACCAGGATGGAAATCGGACTCGGGTTTAAGATGCTTTCAGTTCAATCCACATGAATCCAACATATAAAGAACAGAAACGACATCCTGGGCTGGACAATAAAGCAAAGACTTTCACTTTACAATAAATAAATGTTCTGAATCCATCAGGGCAAAGTGAGAGGAGCTGGAAGAGGCTGCAACTCTTTACTCTGGATATTTATTAGCAGGATTTCTTTGTCTTGTAAGATTGTGTATTTAATATTTTTGGGCTGAAACGTAACTTTGATGGACATTTCTGACATTTATCGGCCAAAACATTTATTTATTCTTGGTAATCGAGAGATATCTGGTCCAGCCCAGAAGAGGCCACAACTCTTCTTCTTCTTCTTCTTCTGAACGTGTTGGAGGTTAAATGTACTTAAATAGTGTTGGATGTCGGGTGTGTGATTGACAGTCTCCGGTCCCTGAGCTTCTGTACACTTTATACATTAAACTAAACTTCCCATGGAGACGATTGGTCCAGCACATCCACACACAACACACACCATCAGGAGCCTTCAGTTAAAAACAACATGCAATCTATCACTTCTTCTTCTTCTTTTTTTTTTTTTACCACTTCATATTAATTTCATTTTTTTTTTTTTTTTTTTTTTTTTTTAAACATCGAGATATTTTTCACATAAAAATAAAAAAACTAAACGTGTAAAGGCGGGAGACGAAATGAAAAGGTGAAACATGAGGAGTCCTCGAGTGGTGATGAAGTGGGCATGCTACGAAGACCCCCCCCCCCCCCCCCCCCCCCCCCCCCCCCCCCCCCCCCCCCCCCCCCCCCCCCCCCCCCCCCCCCCCCCCCGCTTCCTTCCATATTTCCGTGCCAGTGTTCTTCGCTCCGCGCTCGCGGAGAACACGATATGTTTTACGGAGACGGAGTTCTGATAAAAAGTTTCCATGTAGTGTTAAATTATAGTCGCGTGTGATGAGGTATGATGATCGAGCTTCAGACGCCGTCATTGGCCGTCATAAATCATGTGATTATTTCCCAAAATGCTCCAACCAGGGTCGATTGTGGACCACGTTTCCCACCATGCTTTGGGGTTTCCCCCTCAGCGTCACCACGGATCAGTTTTTGAAGTGTTAGCGAGCCGGCGTGAGGCTGGCGAGTCACTAGTGGTTCCCAAAATAAAAGCTCTCCCAAATCGGGGTTTTGTTTGTCACACAGTTGTCCGGCGCTCCCGGGTCATATGAGCGCGGCGCTCCCGGCGCTGCTGCAGCTGTTGTTGCGGTTGGTGTTGCGGCGCGACAGGTTGGGCGTGGCCATGAGCGGGTAGCGCTCGTCGGGGCAGCCGTACTGCGCCAGCGTGTCCACGCACTCCTGGCTGCTGGCCTGCCGGGCGTACGCCATCGCACTGTTGCCGTGGGCGTCCCTCGCCATCAGATCCACGCCGTACTGAGAGAGAGAAGAAGATTAGTTTAGTGGTTCGCCACAGAGCGGATCGGAGTGATGCAGAAACACACATTTACTAAATGTACTTTTATTTGACGCTAAAGATGAACTCAACACTTCCTGCGCAGATTTTTCAGAATAAAAGCCTGGCAGGTTATTCGAGGTACATAGTTGCTTCGAGCTTTTCTGAAACACGACACTGAAGAAGTAAGAAGAAGAAGAGTAGAAAGCAGAAACACGTTCTCGCTCTTACCCAGAGGAGGAGCTGCGTGATGACCACGTTGCCCTTGCGGCTGGCGAGGTGCAGCGCGTTGCGTCCGTCTCCGTCGCCGCAGGTCTCGTTGACCTGCTGTCGGGACCCGTGTGCGAGCAGCAGGACGACCGCGCGCAGGTCTTCCTCCGCCGTCGCCCTCAGCAGCTGCTGGCCCAGAGAGAGGTCGGTGCCGGGCAGCGACGCCACGAACAGCCGCTGCTCGTACTTCGCCCGGATCCAGCGCTCCCTCTCCTCCCTGACGGACAGATGAACAGAGAGACTGTGAGGGAGAGCCCTACAAAATAAAAGCTCCTGAAGATTGTGAATTTTAACCCTTTTCTTCACATTTTCAGAGTTATGACGAATCGGTAACGTCAATAAAGTTTAGCTGCAGAGCTACTTGATGTGTGAACAAATGCAATCTGAGAATATTACAGCAAATAAAGAAACAAAGCCAGAAAATATACATTTAAAAAGTCCGATTGTAGCTGCAGCTCAGAGAACAAACTCTCCACGTTTTAGATATTCTGTGAATGAAAGAGCTGCATTTAACAAAAATAAACTAATTCACAACACTGAGATATTCTGAGGTTAAAATCACAACTTTACAGGAAGAAAAATTTAAATCAAACAATGTCCTTGACAAAAAAACTAATTTTTTTATTGAGTTTTCTTTCTGTACATTTGTTTTCCTCTTAAATGTATGACTTTATAATCTAAGTAGTATTTTATTTTGCCTTTCTTTTCCAGGACAAATGCAACAGCATATTAACACCAGTGCAGGTGAAACATTTTTAGATGCGTAGCAGGTAATATTCCACAAAATCTTTTTGAGATTAAAGTCGTAACAATTAATTTTCTCGTAAATGACCGACTTTAATATCAGAGAATTTCTGATTGTTTTTATCGCAAATGTATGATTTTAGGATTTTTTTCTCGTAAACGTGCGACTTTGACCCCCCTCCCCCGGCTCCATATTTAATGTTTTACGTCTAGGCGTTAAATATATCTGGTAATCTCTCTGCGAAGCCCCTGGAGTGTAAAATAAGACACGCGAGGGACAGACGACGGAGACTCATGAACTGCTAATCTCTGCACAAATCCTCCATGTAAACAGCAGCTCATTCAGCGCCGGGATTAGTCCCGGCTCAGGGGGGGGGATATTGAGCTGTCCTCCCCCTTCTTAACAAAATAACAGCACCTCCTCCAGGGGGGGGGGCTGCAGGAAATGGAGAACACAACAGTGGCTTCTCACAGGTTGATACTTCCACCATGAAATGACTCCAGTGTGTGTGTGTGTGTGACAAAACAGCAGGAGAGGAAACGAAACACAAAAAGAAAACGTAACAGAATGAAAACTCACGCATGTACAAAACTTCCTATTTTATATTGTAATGTAAAGCGCTGGTTATTAGACCTCAAAAGTTGAATCTGCCTTAAATCGGGTTTTTTCTCATTGAAGTTTTGAACTACGGGTGCATCTTCACCACAAGATCACAGGACAATACCTCATATTTAAACTCCATGTCGATGTTTTAATGTACGCCATTAAAAGGAAACACAAAAAGAAAACGTAACAGAATTTAAACTTCTTCATGTATAAAACCTCCTATATTATATTGTAATGTATAACGTTGGTTATTAATCGGAAACACTTGAATCTGCTTTAAATCGTGATTTTTGCAATTGTAGTTTTGTACTACGTCAACAAAAAAAAAAAAAAGAGAAATTCTGTGAAATTTAAGACACAAATTTTAGAGAAAAAACTAATATTCTCAGAGATAAAGTCAAAAAAATATTCTTTACTTTTCTTAATTTTATTTTGACCTCCAATGATCCGTACTTTTCTGATAAAAAGAAAAGGTAGAATAACGCTAGAACATCGCAGGACTTGGGAGGAGATGCATGATGGGAGATATAACTGTGGGAAAAGAGGATGAGGATGAAAAAGTTAAAAAGAAAGTTGTGTGGACGGTGTGGGAACCTGGCAGAATCTCATTAACTCTCTTCCTGGAGACCAGTGTGTGTTAATGTGTGTAAATGTGTATGTTTTCGGGGGTGTGGCGGGGCGGCGGCGGCGGCAGCTAGCATCACGGAATGTCCCGGGGGCTTTTCCCTTCCTGCCCCGGCCCAGAGAGAGAGAGTAGGGAGGCTGGGCACGAGACTACGGCCGACAGCCCCCGGACAAAGGTGTCGACTGAGAGAGTGTGTGTGTGTGTGTGTGTGTGTGTGTGTGTGTGTGTGTGTGTGTGTGTGTGCTCAGCGGGGCTCTGGCCTTCTGTCCTCCAGAGGACGCAGAGGAAATGTGAGGCCACTGGACCCAGGAAACGCATGCCTTCCCCCGCCGCTGGAGTTGCTAAGGGTCTGGCGTGTGTGTGTGTGTGTGTGTGTGTGTGTGTGTGTGTGTGTGTGTGTG
>CALSCE010010776.1:726822-742626 GCA_943593645.1 Bovichtus variegatus
TATCTATAGATCTGTATCTATAGATCTGTATCTCTATAGCTCTATAGATCTGTATCTCTATAGCTCTATAGATCTATAGATCTATATCTCTATAGATCTATAGATCTGTATCTATAGATCTGTATCTATAGCTCTATAGATCTATATCTCTATAGATCTATAGATCTATATCTCTATAGATCTATAGATCTGTATCTATAGATCTGTATCTATAGCTCTATAGATCTGTATCTCTATAGATCTATAGATCTGTATCTCTACAGTAACTTTGTCTTTAGGTTCCTGCAACAACCTTCTGCGGAGTTGGAGTGAAGCTATAAAAGCGCGCATTAGGAGGATTAATGTGCAATATGCATCTCTTTAGGAATAATTGAGTGGTTTGTCCTCAGGGAGTATTACTAACACCGCCCCCCTCACTGGCCCCGCCCCGCTGCTTTTGACCCCTGTATATAAAGTTTGCTGTGTGTTGGCTCCTGAGTCCGGACGCCAGAATGGAAACGCTCCTCTGCGCGCTCACTGGCACAGCTCCCTCTCCTCCTCGGCTTCTTCTCTGCGCAGCGGCACTCTGGGACTAATACACCCAGAGAGTAAAGACGAGCAGCGAGGAGGATGAAGAGCAGATGATGGATTGAACTTTAAACATGTCCAAGTGGGATTCTTCTCGGTGTGTGGAATATGTGAACGGGAGGTTTGCAGCTGGGCTGATTAAAGAAACACGACACGTCTTCTTCTTCTGCTGCTGACAGAGGTGATGCTGTGAGTGTGAAGCTGCTGCAAACTCCAACACAGAGTCCCTGAAACCCGGAGTAAAGAAGACTCTGAATAAAACGATGTAAGACAAAGATCTCCTGCATCTCCGAGGATCCAAGTGCGTCAGACTCCGTTACGCATGGAGACAGCGCGGGGCTGAGCCTGTTCATATCTCCTTCTTTTTTTATGATTTTAAGTCTGACAAAAGGGAGAAAAAGTTATTCTACTCCTCCTCAAACAGAAAATGAGTAGCTGTCTTTTCCGACTGGCACTCTTCGTGGCTTGCGTGCTCTCCATCCGCTGCACCGCTGCGCCCGGGACCGAGGCGGAGGCGCACACGGCGTCCCGGGATACCTGCGCGTCCTGCGGCGTCGCTCAGCCGGAGGACCCCGAGTCGGGCCGGCTGAACGTGGACTTCCTGGAGGCGGTGAAGAGGCACATCCTCAGCAGGCTGCAGATGCGGGAGAGGCCCAACATCACGCACCCGGTCTCCAAAGCGGCCATGGTGACGGCGCTGCGGAAGCTCCACGCCGGGAAGCTGCGGGAGGACGGCCGGGTGGAGATCCCCAACCTGGACGGACAGCCGATGAGCAACGAGGTGCTGGAGGAGAACTCGGAGATCATCAGCTTTGCAGAGAAAGGTGCGTGCTGGAGACACTGGAGACACTGGACACAACTATCACACCTGACTTCAATTCAATGCAACATTTTACACTCACTTTACAAACCACAGAGGCTGCAGTGGCAACTTATTTTTAGGGAAACTGAGAAAACATTTAGACTTTTAAAGAGATATTCGTGCAGAAAACCAGATGCATCTCAAGGTAAAACCTTTTGTCTCTACAGCAGCCACTCAAGCATCCAGGCAGAGCAGATTCTAACCCTAAAACACACCAAGTTTATCCTCACAAAGATCCCAACTCAGCTCCCAGACTGGGAGAGTGGCAGATATTTATGAATGACCACGCTAAGTGTAACCAGGCTCTGTGTGATGTGGCTTCACGGCTCTCTCGGGTCGTATAAAAGAGCCAGGACACTTGTTGCACTCGTGAAATTCAATATGTGAGATGATATTTGATGCATGTCGCTGATGAATCCTGGCTCAGGACACACTCTGAGCCCTGCTGTGTGTGTGTGTGGCTGTCTTCATATGCTGGCTGAGAAACAACCCAGACAATACGCTGATGTTCAACAGATGTTGAGACAGGGGCTTCAAAACCCCGCCAAAATAAAAGCAGAAACTGCTGGTTGAGCAGAAGGTCTAACTGAACATCTTGTTTTGGTGTCGTCTGAGGCCGCCGCACTGAGCATTCTGGGTATGTGAGTGTTGGGATGGTGCTGGTGGCTTCAGCTTGTCTGTAACACACAGACGTGATCGTGCAGAAAGATTTCAGGCTGCAACTCAAGATTATTTTCATTATGGATGAATGGTTTGTTCTATAACATGTCGTGAAAACAGTGAGAAGTGTCCGTGCCAGCTCCTCAGAGTCCACGGTTTGTCTTTAAATGTCTTGTTTTGTCACTTTAATGTGATGTAAAAGAGAGAAAAGCAGCAAATCTCCAGATATGAGAAGCTGAAAACATCATTTTCTGACCTTTCTGCCTGAAGCATGAAGCGATTGATGGACTGCAGCTCTGGGAAGAATCCTCTATTAGATGTGGAGTTAAAGCAAGATCAGAATGTCAGGTTTCTTTCATTGTAATTTAGTGTTTTAAGCATGTTGCATTCAAGCGCTGGAGAGAAAGTCGGACATCTGGCTCGTCTGGCTTCAACCCCAGTGTTGTGTTCACTTTCACACACAAACACGAACTTGTGCTGGGTGTCGGCGGAGGTTTCGCTCCCCGCTGGGCGCCTTTTAGTTTTAGATGTTTCTCTCTGTGGCCGCTGTGTTGCCGACCCTCCACCTCGGCGCCGCGCGCTTGCCAGTTGGCTGCGTTGCCGGCAGCGAGCGGCTGTCAGCGGGGACATGGCACGGCGACAAGCCTCAGACGCTTTACTCAGGGCCGGGCTGAAAGGAGCTGAAAATGATCAACGACACCACCTGCTTCGCCCACGTGCGTCCCAAACATCTGCTTTCCACGTCAACACTTCACCCACTAAAGACGTGAACACGTGTGTTCATTAGTGTGTGCGTGTGTGTGTGTGTGTGTGTGTGTGTGAGACATGTTGAATCAGTCCCCTCAGTATAAGGTCAGAGCTTTTGTGTCGGCCGTCGTGCAGCCTGAATGCAGATTGACGGGCTGAACCCTGCAGCCTGGCACTCCATTAGAATTCACAGTGTGTGTGTGTGTGTGTGTGTGTGTGTGTGTGTGTGTGTGTGAACTACAGCCTCTATATGAAGTGCACGGTGGTGTTTTCTTTCTGTTTCCTGCAGCACAGTTTGTGGTCCGGATTCGTACTTTTCTTGAACGCACCTTCGCAGCCGTTGAGCAGCTTTCTGTCAAACGTTATGAGCTTCATCAGCAGATGGAGTTTGTCCCTTTGATCCACAGACGTCTCGCCCGTATCGGCCTAAAGGCTGGATGAAGAACATGTGATGTGATCAAAAGCCCCACAGCAGCGACTTAATGGAGCTCGATGCGTAGTCGTTTTAGAGGGAAATGTTTCTTAACTTAATGATATAATAATAATTCATATATTATTAATATAATAATTATAATAATGGAACATAAATGCAAAATGTAGTAAAGTCACTTCGGTGCTTTCTAAATGGCCCAACATCACTAGTCTGTCCTGCTGTTTCCAGATTTCACTCATCATCTTGTGTAAAAAGTGTCTTTTGAGGCTGAATGTGGAAGAAATTGAGAAATACTAAATGTTTCTACATTTTAAATGTCTTATATTTATATTTATTGAGCTAGCTGTGTTATATTCTTTGCAGATTTTGATTAAATGAAGCAGTTATTTCAAGGATTTCTTTCTAAAAAATCAACAATTGCTTTATAAACTGAAGTCTAACTTTTATATTTCTGACTTCAAATACGACCAGATTAAATGCTTTTATTATTTTTTTAATGCAGATTAAATGCTTTTTTAATTTTTTTTTAAATGCAGATTAAATGCTTCTTTTCAGCAGCGTTTCTGGGGAAATAATTAGGGAATTTTCTTTCCCTAACATGAATAAAATGTAGAAATATTGAGTCTTTTATGTGATTATGTAAAAGCACAATTACACGTCAAGTTCAAATTCTACAATCAGCCGAAAGTTATTCACCACGTTTGTGCACTTTTTGAACTAAAACCCTCAAAATCCTTCCCCGTTTTTTGAAAGAAGGAAAGGAAGTCGAGTGTTAATAGTCCAGACATTCAACCTTTTCAACGCCAAGCACGTCATGCACGTACGTAACTTCCCCGTCAAAACGCGGTTTTCTGGAGGAAGTGCGCGGTGACGAAGCCGCCGGGACACCAGGAGCCGTCAGCGCTTTCGTGGCCACAGATTTCCAGAGAAGATTCAAGCAGAAAAGCTTCGTGTTGGACGTGACGAGCAGCTGCGAGCGTTAAAAGTAGTTAGTTACAGGACTTAATGCCTAAATTTATCTTTTTTACTACTAATTAGAAATGCATTTTAGGGAAGTAACTTTGTCCCACAATCTGCGCTGCACAGTTTATTTATCTGTCTGTTAGTCCTCACTAAACATTTGTCACCAGAAAGAAATCAAAACCTAAATATTTGCGTCGTGTTATCAAGCCAGCAGAGCAGCTGCTGTTCTCTTCTTTCTTTTTTTCTTATTTAGAAATGACGCCATGTTTTCACACTATTTTTGAACGCTTATTATGAATGATGGCTTTGCATTGATGCCAGAAGAAGTTTTTGTGTCTTGGAGTTTATCTCGTCCTGGAGTTCATGTGAGGAATCTCCTCATTAGCATCTCAGACAATGCAGCCGCTCGTGTGTGACAAACCGCCAGTGAACCATCGTCCTCGCTGTCATTGTACGGCGACCACTCCCCAACACTCCTCCGCTTGTTTACACCGCAGACGCCGCTTTGATCCCTGCAGTTTGATAGAGTACGTGGTGACGGATGAACACCTGCAAAATCTGCACCTGCGACTTAACCTTTGTTTTCATTCTGTAGCCTTAAATCCTCCGTTTGTGTCTCGCCGGGGTGACAGCGGCGCTCTAATCTGCAGCGGCGTGTGATCTAACATCCAAGCTGCTGAGTAATGACTCGGAGATTACCTCGTCTTGTGATGGATGAGGTAATGCCTGTGGAGGCTCGCGTTCAAAAAGCACAGCGCTCGCTTTGAAGAAGTCAAACCTGCAGCCAAAACACGAAAGTTTGGTTTCCTGGTAAAAAAAAAAAAAAAGCGCCGACACACAGGATGCACTCGGTTCATCCGCCGGACTCCGTGTCCTCTTACGCTCTGATTCCCCAACAAGTGTAAATCTCCAATCCTCCGGGGCGGCGCTCAGAGTTCAGGAGGTTTAGACTCTAAGCTTCTTCACCTGACAGCTTCTCAATCAGCTCTCGCAGGCCGTGATGTCACACTTGTGCTCCGCCGTTTAAAGCTAGAGGTGCCAGGTTTGATCCCAAATGTAAAACACATAAGATTTATAAGATCTGCGTCAGCCGCGTCCTGTTTCATCACACCACCCAGGAGAACGCTCAGGATATTTACATCTCAAGATCAAAACTTTATCCTTCCCTAATGGGAGCACTGGCGTGCAGAAAGACACACAATGAAAGCAGAATAAATAAAGAATTCCAAATAGATATGGATAAAAACAAGTCGTGGGAAAGTGGACGACCTTATCTCTGACTTTATTATGAGGCATTGAAAGATGATTATTGTTCCCAAAGGGTTTGAATCCCTCCTTCCAAACCTTTTAATCGTCCCACAAATAAGCCGATGGTCCACAAATAAAAAAAGCTCTGACCATTTGCAGTCTGCTGCAACAGCGGCCACGGCTTCTGAGAACCAGCTAATGTCATGTAAATGTTTTTTCTTGCGTCTTCATTCTTCTAGTTTGTTGCTGTAACTCCCGCGCTGCCTGGCCCTGCGACGCGCTCTCAGGCCTCATTGTGAGGACAGTTAGGCTCCATAAGATCTAATTTTCAGGCAGCATTCAATGCAAAGCCTTTGAACCTTTGTGCGCCGCTCTCTTAAGCCCCCCCCCCCCCTCCTCCTCCTTCTCATATTTGGGCCAATTTGGAGGCCAAGTGGCCCTGCGCCCAACGCCTTCCTGTCACAGTCCGCAGGATCTGTGCTGCCACCCTGAACTGAGCGGAGGCCGGGGCCTGTTGTCTCACTTTAAGCTGTTCCCAAGTTCCCCAAACCCCCCCTCCAGGGCTCAATCCCGTCTGTAAACATCTTCAAAATGACCCACATGACGAAGAGCTTTGTTTAAAGGGTCCCAGTTCTTACAGATGATCACTTTTTGGAGGTTGTTCAAAATATTAATCGATCCCTCTGATGTTTTTGTTCCTCAGATGACATGGTGACGTCCAAGTCCAGCCTCTTCTTCCTGATCTCCAGTGAGGGGAACCAGAACCTGTACGTGACGCAGGCCACCCTCTGGCTCTACTTCAAGCTGCTGCCGTCCCCCTTGGAGGTGCGTCCGAGGCGGAAGGTGACGGTGAAGGTGTACTACCAGGAGCCCGGCCTCGGCAGCAAGTGGAACCTGGTGGAGAAACGCATGGAGCTGAAGCGCAGCGGCTGGCACACCTTCATGCTGACCGACGCCGTCCGGTTGGTGTTTCAGAAGGGCGACCGGCGCCAGAACCTGGACGTGCGCTGCGAGGGCTGCGAGGCCGAAGGCGTCGTGCCCATCCTGCTCAACCACAACGACGAGTCCCACCGGCCCTTCCTGGTGGTGCAGGCGCGGCAGTCTGACAACAAACACCGAATCCGCAAGAGGGGGCTGGAGTGCGACGGCAGCAGCAGCCTGTGCTGCCGCCAGCAGTTCTACATAGACTTCCGGCTCATCGGCTGGAACGACTGGATCATTGCGCCTTCGGGATACTTTGGGAACTACTGCGAGGGGAACTGTCCGGCCTACATGGCGGGCGTCCCCGGTTCGGCCTCGTCCTTCCACACAGCGGTGGTGAACCAGTACCGCATGCGGGGGATGAGCCCGGGCTCCATGAACTCCTGCTGCATTCCCACCAAGCTCAGCACCATGTCCATGCTCTACTTCGACGACGAGTACAACATCGTCAAGCGGGACGTTCCCAACATGATCGTGGAGGAGTGCGGCTGTGCTTGAGTGTGTTTTATTCCTGTTTATTTAAGGTGGAACTGAAGAACTTAAGATTCACAATATTACAAAAAAAATAATAAAATGAATATAGAAAGTATTTATGGACGATGGAGAAAAACATGCGCACACAACCTCATCCACGCGTATCTACACACCCTCATGTATGCCTGCACAAAAAACTTGTATATATATTTATGTTTGTTGATATATTTCGTTATATTCTCTGGTGGAAGATTGTTTCTGACTAGAAACGATTTGGTGTCCTTCAAAGGGACGTGAAGAGTTCTCTTCCAAATCTTTAAAAATCCACTTTGGAAAACAATCAATCTCTGAAGTTCTTCATTAAATATCTCTAAGATAGTGAAGATCTGGACTTACGTAACCTACTAGCCTTTACAAAGCAGCATCCTTTGATGTAATCTCCTACGTTGTTAGAGTAGGTACCACTTGTTTAGAAGTTTTGGGATTAAACTCTTCATGTGTGGAACATAAACCCAACCTGAACATAACGTCTCCAGAGGAGCCTTACAAGAGTCACAGAACGTGGTTGGGGGTGATTCAAATACGCCTCTTTCAAGAGCACGTGGGACAAGCACTGAAGATGTTAATACATCCGTCTAACTTCAACCAACGTACAGCACTTCTGGTCACACTTACACTACGTCTTAGAGAAACTTTGCTCAAGCTGATACGAACATTTGGACGCATTCCAGACATGGATGGAAACAGAAAAACAAAATGTGTCGAGACTTTTCATCAAGGTTTCCACTGACGCTGTCACCAAACCGTGAAATAATCCTCTAAACTAAAAAGGTAGACTTGCCAATGGGAGGTTGTCTTTCTCCTCTTCACAGCTCTGGATTCCTCTCTTTCCATTATCTTCATTGTTGTGGAAGCACTGTTGCATGTTTCTGAAAGTTATTTGAAATTCTATCAACCAAGGGTACCTTCTAATGGGTTTTCTACAGATCCTGCTAAGTGTTGGATGTTTTCATGAACATTTCCCTCAAATTATTTAATCCCGTCCTCTAAGTACGAATCCATTTCTCAAAAGTGTCATTTGTGCACTCAATGATCTTATTTCTTTGCCTAAATTCACTATGAACCACTCAGATTTAGTCTGATTTGCATGTCGGACTTTAGGTTAAAGAGTGAAGGCGTCTTGTGTGAGAGCATGATTTAGTATTTGAGCGAACGTCCTGCCAAAAAATGTTTCCGCACAGGACTCTGAAGATTTCAGTGACAACACGTGGCGAGCTGCGCTCAGTCCAGTCCCGACGAGATCTGACGTACCATCCAAAGTTTCAATAATTCCTGACAAGCAAACTTGTTTTGTGATTCGTCCGGGAGGATTTGGCTTGGCGGACCAACAGTCCTTCCTCTTTGGTCTTTGTATCATCATCAAAAAAAAAAAAAAAATTCAGTTTTCCACGGACGCCATTTTCCAATCATGATATGTGTTGAACAAATACTCTTTTACAGTGTGAGCCCAGCACATGAAGATGGTGGAAGGAGTATCAGGAAAGCCCTCACATTTACACCTTCTTTGTTTGGATATTGCAAGAAAACCTTCAGATTCGATTCCTTCCAGTTGATCAAATCAAAAACTCTCGTTTCAGTCCGTGAAAGTGAAAAGTTGCCATATTGCTCAGTTTAGTGGCGTGCAGCTTCGCACTTCCCGACGCACACTTTGATAGCACTTGCAGATTGAAATGCCTTTTAATGAGCCCTGGGTGGCGCACCAATGCCCACAGTCCTTCTAAAAGAAATAAGTGCCGCATGAGCTATGCAATGTATAGTATTTACCCGTAAGGCAGACAAGCTGACCTTAAGCTCTTCTGACAAACACCAATACTTGAAATGTAAGTGTGGCAAGCAGGGCGCAGGTCGGGCTTCGGCCGGGAGGCAGGATTAAAATGTGTTTCTGGTGAAGTCTTGTACTCGATCTAGCTCCACGTAGAAAATTAATATTTCTCTCCATTCGGCTGGTATGAAAAATCCACCCTGTCGCCTAAAACTTACATTTATATGCTACGAAATGGTTTTTGCCAACTATTTTCTGAAGGACATGCAACTGCTGCCTGGATTATGTAGTTTCCAGTCCATGAAACACTGCGTACAAAGTCCAGTGTCTCTGTCGCATTGCATTTTCTTTCTACATGTATGTGTTGTTGCATTAGCTTAAGGTGTTATTGAGGAGAAATATTGCAAATTAAGTAGATTGTTATGCATTACAGACGATGATGGCAGCTGGGAGTAACACGTCTCGTAGAGCAAAACAAGAATATTGAAGCATTATTACAGAGCAATGGCTCCGACACAAAATAATTTAAATGTTTTCTTTCTCTTGAAATTCACTGGATTATTGGACCTTTTCAAAAAAGGTTGGAAACCAGTGTTACAGAGTTTTAAAAATACTACAAAAGAGGGAATATAAAAGTTGCATTGTCACATGGGCTGCGCAGAAACACAAGAAGACGAAATACTTGGCGGCGCTTTTAAAGGTGTTATTGAATAACGACGCAGAAGATTAGTTTTCCTTCCTTTATGCAATCATCAATTGAAAGCTCGGCAACATAAAAGGAGGCTAACTGGGGCTAAGTTTGACCCAGATGTGATTTTGGAGACTAAATGAAAGTGTCCCAGTGGAGTTCCCAGTTCGGCACCGAAACACACTTTGAGACACAGTTCCAGTGGCTTTGACGCCACTTTTGATAGTTTCAGGTTAAACTGTTATCGCGTTATGTCCTGCTTCACCAGCACCAGGTCCACTCGTCCGAGACACACCGAGCTGCAGGTTCTGCTTCTTATCGCGGCTCCTCCCGCCTCCCGTCCGACGCCCCACCCCCCCGCCTCCGCCTGCCACCGTCATCCTTCGCTCGTTCTTCAAAAGCGAACGGTTGTTAGAATATTTGCACTGGGGAGCTGCGTGACTAGTAATAAGAAAAAAAAATAAAATAAATAGAAACTGCCATTGAAAAAAGTTATTTTTATAGAAGCAAAATTGAGCTCTGTTCAAATGTATTATACCTAATCATCGAACCAAAGAGGCCAAGAGGTTTAGCTATTGACAGATGGCAACGCCGTCATGTTTTTGTTGTTGTAAATGACTTTGTGACAGTTAAAAGAGGCCTAAACACTGTATCAGGGTATAATATCAGTCCATAATCAGCTTAATCTCTTTTCTATTTTGTACCTAGACATGGAATATTTCATATTTTTTCATCAAATTACTTAAATATTCCTAGTTTTCTTTTTCTTCTTTTTGTTAGAGTCATTTAGAGTAAAGCACATCTGATCCCTGTACAGTCGGTGTAACATATGAATATGCTTTTGAAATATTTTGTTCTTTGTAATTGTTGAAAAATAAATTTCTTATTACCAATCGTACGGATTTGTTGTTCCTGGAGTGGAAAAAGTAAAGCGCGATGGTGTAACTTCAAAGATGGCGACCGCAGAGACAGCTGTTGTTGATCCTCCGAGGCGAAGCACAGGACATCTTAAAAAGCTCACGGAGGAATTCTCTCCGCACGCTTTGCTTTCCTGCCCACATGTGTTGACAGCAGATCCTCTGTTCCTCATGTTCAGCAGAGAAGTTCAGCACTAAAAAAAGATAGAACTCAAGGAAAAGCAGCAATAACACAATGTAGAAATACTGTAAAAGTATCAGCATCAAAATGCACTGAAAGTACAAACGTTGGATTTTACTTTTACTTTAATGGTAAAGATGCAGCTCATTTTAATGGCTTTATGTACTGCTGGGGACTTTATCCTATAATAGTAAATAATATTGTGTTAGTTCATAATAGTTTGGATTAATAATCTGAATCAAGACAGAAGTAGTGGAGTAAAACACACAAGATCTACACAACAATCAATGAGGTAAGAAAAAGGGTTTTAAAGACAATGATGATGAAATATATATTTTAAATGATCATTTAAAGCAGGTTCAATCCAAACTGAATTTAGTTTCCTTTGGACAGAGAAGCATTTGCCTTATTTGTCTGAAAACATACATTTAAAAGAAGTTATTTGCTTTTAAATTGTTATTATTTCCAGTCATTAAAGCACATGGACCTTTACATTGTTTTCTCAAAGGTTATTAACAGTTTCCAATAATCCAACCACAAAAAAATATATAGTAATTTTGATAATATTGGACATAATGAACAATATGTTCACAGGTTCTTACATTTTTTGGAGGAATAAACTTTATATTATTTAATAAAAAACCAGCACAGGCTGATGCCAGCATGTTGAGATTCAATATAATTAAATGTGATTTATTTTAGGACAATTAAAAGAGATAAATAAATAAACACATTTCTGCGTATTGATATTAGTGAATTTCTGAATCTGACTGTAAACTTTGGATATTAATATTTTTCAATACATGATGTTAAAGACACAGTTTTTTCGGTTTTATCAATTTATTGAGGTTCAATAAAATAAAATAATCTTTCTCCAACAGAATTTTATTTAAAAAACAAATAAATGATCAGTTTACTGCAGAAATAGAATCTAAAAAGTCAAATAATTAACTTGGATTTGGACTAATTAATCCAAAAAAATCCTGGTTATGGTTGTTGGCTGTGAGGTAAAAGATTTATGTACATGTTTACAGTTATTGATATAAAAATAATGGAGATGAATTTAAAAAGTCAGCTATTTGTTGAGTTACCTCTGATGTGTGATTCAGTGCATCAGGGCTTTTATTGTGAAAGGGAGATTGCGATTTGAGGCTTATAGGAAACCATAATGGCGTCATTATTCTGCAGCCATTATAATGTGCAATGATTCACTTCTTAATGATAAGCAATGACTGTCGTACAGAAGAAACCAATTCTGACCAAACTGTTCATTTGTAGGCAAAGTCCAAAGGTCAGTTTGCATTATAGACGCTTCGTGAACTAGATCTGCCCATTCCTCCACGCAAACGTGGTTTTTATGTTTGGTATTCCACCATTATTATGGAAATCATGATAACCAACATCCTAATTTTGTTGTCTGCCTTTTGAATTTTTATTTTAAAGAACTTGATGGTGTGTGAACCGAAACGTACGCTCCTTTGTGAAAAGCAGTGTAGATGTTGCTCAGCGGTTTCCCCGGGGCTGGGAGGAAGAACAGACCCCTCTATACAGCTCTATGTGTGCCCACTCAGGCATACAAAGGCTCTTAACAGGCCTAATTAGACCTGAGAAAATCTCAGCAGGACTTCAGGGGTCAAGTGTTTGACCTCCGGGGTCACACCCTTCATGATTGACGACTACAACTGGTGCGGCTTTAGCATTTAGCATTTAAGGAAACTCCTGATTTTGTGTTGATTTTGCCGGATAAACATGTAACAAGAAATCAGACAGAAAGGTAAGACGGGGTACATAACATCGCGTATGATCGGCCCTTCAAAATAATGTACGTGTCAGCCGACGCCACGAGAAATGTTGTTGTTAAACTGTGTGGAATCGTAAGAAACGACGGCGCCTCTTAATCTGACAGCTGAAGAGTCGACTGTCTGCTGCTGCTCAGGAATGAGACAGACAGACGGAGACAAAAACAAAAGGAGAGAAAAGCCACACAAAAAAAAGAGATTATTGAGAGTATTGTCCGACAAATGGTCGGACAATAAAAGTCTACGATGGACGACATTTCTCTTTGTCGAAAACTTTCCAATACAAAAAGCTGTCGTACGTACTGATGTGTAATACACCATCTTGTTAGCGAGCTAATTTAGCATCTGATTAGTTTACTGGGTAACATTTAGTAGAAGCTGGTGTTACTCGTGACGTGTCGGCCTTTAAAAACTCCTTAAAGTTCAAGCTGAAGAGAGCTGAATCGTCAGCATAGAATTGAATATTTTGTTAAATTTTAAGGATCCTCTGACTTCTTGTGACCAAAAGAAAACTTATTTCTGATTCAGCGCCTTTCGTGTTTAGTTGTTGTCATTTTTGTCAATAAATGGAGCCAGAAAATGATGATTTAAGTGTAAAATGTATCAGATTTGCACACGTCATGATCACGAATATAAAACTCGGATTATTTCGTGAGCATCAACAAATTCAGCTCCTAACATGCGTCTCCGGTGCTAATATTCATTGGATGTGTTGTTGCTAACAAAATAACATCTTAAAGTTTGAGTCTGATATACTGGTATTGACGATATCTGTGATATTTAAAAAGTGAAATGTTGTCATATCAATAATACACGTATGATAATATCGTGTAAATAATCCAGCGCTTCTTAAATAATTTCCATTTCTTTCCGCTCTCGCTTTGTCTCAACACCTAACAAACAAATGACAGTTTCCCAAAAAGACACAAAATATATTATTAAAGATGAATTTGATTGATATTATTTTTTCCAAATTTTCTGTAGATATCACGATGATTTTTTAGGCCACGATTTTTTAGTTTGAGTGTTTAGTAAAGAAGTACATACTTACATTTTTTATTATTATATTATTGTCTTATAATGAGTATGATAATTGTCAACATTGCTTTAAAATAGGTTAGAAGTGAAAATGGACATTAAATCCATTACAAGTTCAGTTTTTCTATTTAGAGTTTTCTTGGAGGCGACATCTAGTGGCCATTAAATGAACTGCACTTTGAGGGATTGTTGGGGTTTTGGTAAAAAACTGATTTTATAAAAGCGTCTTCAAATCAAAGAGCAGGCGTTCTGCAGCTTGCAGCGAACTTTGTGGCGATGTCAGGTGACACACGAGCTGTTTTATCATGTTGCTCGGCATCATCCACCACAAAACACAGGAATGTTAATGAATGAAGCCCCGGGGCTGACACACACACACACTCACACACACTCACAGTGAACTTAATGTCATGAAGTTTGGCAGGCTAAAACAGTTATGTGTTTTGACAGTGAGCTCTGACACTCTGGAGTGGGACTGAATGTGCTTTTTGTGCTGATTGATGGGATGAGCAGCAGATGTCATTTATTCAGGAAGAGGTACAGTGCCGTCGCCCGGAGGACACGGGAGTGTCTCCGCTCTGCAACACGCTTCAAATCAGAGCGCATGTGATCTGCACGCAGGGTTTGAAATGAAAAGCACTAATAGATAGATAATAATAGAAATAATTAGCATACTTCACATTGATGAATATCAGGCCACTTCTTCGTTTCTTTAACAAAAATTAATTACGATATTTTCTTCTTTTTTTTTATAAAATCTGCATTTGCTCAATATAATGCATTTTATTTCTGAAAGTCCAACATTTAAAACAATCCCAAATGCCAAAGATGTAAATTAGATGCAACTTTAAATAGAAAAAAAAAAAAAAAAACTAAAACATAAATGTGTTAATTCCTGTAAAAAATAATCTGCTTGGTCACACTTTTCATTAACTATTAATTATTGTGAAATCATTTGTCTTTAGTTTGCAGAAAGTTACGTCTTCAGTTTATAGAAAGTTACGTCTTCAGTTTGCAGAAAGTTACGTCTTCAGTTTATAGAAAGTTACTTCAGTTTATAGAAAGTTACTTCAGTTTATAGAAAGTTACTTCAGTTTGCAGAAAGTTACTTCAGTTTGCAGAAAGTTACTTCAGTTTATAGAAAGTTACTTCAGTTTATAGAAAGTTACTTCAGTTTGCAGAAAGTTACGTCTTCAGTTTGCAGAAAGTTACGGCTTCGTCTGGCACAAAGCAGCAGAAAACCAGGGATTTCACTTATTCTTGTTTTTGTCTCGGTGTCTTCACTTAATTTCAGACTTTTAGTGTGAAGTGAAGATCTTGAGAGCTTCTTCAGGTCAGTGGAACAGAGCGCTTTGGTTGCCTCAGCATGCTGAAGGTCACATGACTGTCTACTCAAGATATTCCACCAGAGTTTTGGGATTTTCCATTTGAGGATAATCTGGATGATAGATGATATCATTCGCATGCATCGGAGTATGAATCAAGACGTGGAGAGGTTTCATTTCCTGAACGCCTTTTGGGATTCAACATTCGTAGAAGTTCATCCTTCAGTATTCTTCACACACAGGTTTCCCTCCTCAAAAGAGGCTCAATCTTTCCATTTAGGCTTCAAAGTCACTTATTATCTCTCGCGGAGCGCCATAACTCACTGTAATTTCACCTCAGGTGTTGAAAAATGTCTTGTATTCCCAAGGAGTTCAGCAGTAGTTGAAGCACAAAGTGCTTCCATCCACAGTGGCAGGCGGTGGAAAGTGCCACAGAGATAATAGAGATAAAACTTCACGTTATAAAGTGTGAAACAAGGACTGTGGGACTGTTGAACAGCAGGCAGAAACATGGGTGTGTCCTTTAAATTGCACATTTTGGCAGCTAATCGTTTTGACCTTTTCTTCATCCTGTAGGTGCGACTCCTCATTACGACACTGGAATATTTACGGTATCTGTTGACGGGGCTCTTGAGTTTACACCTGTCCTTGGGTCCCTCGGATTTTGGTTTCTTCTTTTTTCAACAAGTTGACACACGCGTGGAAGATGAACGTGGGTTTCTCACAACTCACCTTTGGTTCCACAAAGTTTCCTGTGGAAAGTAAATAGTTACAGGTTCTCAAATACTGCATGTACGTTTTGAAGTCGTGGAATTTAATATTAGTGGTGTGCATGGATTACTGAACGAGCCCACCGGGCTCATGCCCAGGGGCCCACAGTGTCAGGGGCCCCTGACCTTCACCTGCAAAATGTCACTTAAAGTGACACGTGCCAACCAGGAAGAGACTCAAAATGACTACAAAGAGACACAAAACAACTATAAAGACACACAAAACGACTACAAAGACACACAAAATGACTACAAAGAGACAAAAACCAACTACAAAGAGACACAAAATAACTACAAAGAGACACAAAACAACTATAAAGACACACAAA
>CALSCE010010776.1:742636-755643 GCA_943593645.1 Bovichtus variegatus
CAAAATTACCACAAAGAGACACAAAACGACTACAAAGAGACACAAAACAACTACAAAGAGACACAAAACGACTACAAAGAGACAAAAAACAACTACAAAGAGACACAAAATAACTACACACAGACACAAAACAACTACAAAGACACACAAAACACCTACAAAGACACACAAAACGACTACAAAGAGACACAAAACAACTACAAAGAGACAAAACAACTACAAAGAGACACAAAATGACTACAAAGAGACACAAAACAACTACAAAGTGACACAACATGTCTACAAAGAGACACAAAATGACTACAAAGACACAAAACGACCACAAAGAGACACAAAACGACTACAAAGACACACAAAATGACTACAAAGAGACACAAAACAACTACAAAGACACACAAAACGACCACAAAGAGACACAAAACGACTACAAAGAGACACAAAACAACTACAAAGACACACAAAACGACTACAAAGAAACACAAAACAACTACAAAGAGACAAAACAACTACAAAGAGACACAAAATGAGACACAAAACAAGTACAAAGAGACACAACATGACTACAAAGAGACAAAACACCTACAAACAGACACAAAACAACTACAAAGAGACACAACATGACTACGAAGACACACAAAACGACTACAAAGACACACAAAACAACTACAAAGAGACACAAAACAACTACAAAGAGACAAAACAACTACAAAGAGACACAAAACAACTACAAAGACACACAAAACGACCATAAAGAGACACAAAACGACTACAAAGAGACACAAAACAACTACAAAGACACAGAAAATAACCACAAAGAGACACAAAATGACTACAAAGACACACAAAATGACCACAAAGAGACACAAAACAACTACAAAGACACACAAAACGACCACAAAGCCTCAGCCGGCATCAACTACATTCATGTTAAGTTATTGGCAGATTTAGATTTAAAGTAAATTATATGTTAAAACTATTTTCATCTTTCCCAGAACCTGCAGCGACACACTTCTTCCATATCACGTATTGTTTACAATTGAATTGCAGGATTTTGGAATATTTTTTCCACTGCGGTGTTGCTTAATTTAAGTCAAGTATTTGGGGGATTTTTCCACCGCTGGTTGCTTGTAATGTGGGTGAAACATAAACACATCTGAGGCTATTTTTCTGCAGCGTTTCCAGTGGAAAGTCTGTGAAACGAGGTGCATTATGTGGACGTGAGGAGGAGGAGGAGGAGGAGGAGGAGGAGGAGAGGAGGAGAGGAGGAGGAGGAGGAGGTGGAGGAGGACGTCTGGGTTTGAGGGGCGTCGGCGAGTTTACGGTGGAGAATGACAGGAATGTTCCACTGCACTTATCAAAACATGCATGTTACATCTCCACGTTTTCTTTGACCCGAGGCAGCGGCTCGGTGTCAGTGTGCTGCGGCGTCTCCGACACGCTGCAGGGTGGAGCTGACACCCCCACCTCCTCCTCCTCCTCCACCTCTGACAGAGACACGCAGGATTTATAGCTCAAAACACGCTGATCCATAAGAAATTAATCTTCGAATCATAAATCAGGACAAAATCTTCCATCCCCCGCGGCGACACAGCCCCAGTTTTGCAGGAAAATACACAAATAGAGAGATAAAAATGTCCATATTAAGAGATTTTAAGTATCTCAGACTTTTGATCTAATATTTCATGATCCTAATTTATCCTGATCTAATTTGCAATATTTTAGTGTCTGACTTTCTATCCCATTTAACTAGCATGTTATAGTTTTAGCTTAATATTGCATCATCTTTAAATGAGCAGACTTTTCATACGCTTCATGAGTTTAACATAATATCTCACAATTTCTGCATAAATTCACCATTTATACCGAATTTTGCATGATTATAAATGACATTATACTATAATTTGGACTTTCTTTGTCCTACCTTTGACATATAAAGTCACAGTTGTGACTTAAAGTGAGTCATTTCGACCTGGCAGGTCATGATTTTAGCTTAATATTGCATATTTTAAATAAGTATCTCATGACTTTTTATCTCATAATCTGGATTTACCATAAGAGCTTTATTGTTATCATGTGAAAACCTTCATCTATTTTTTTGACTTCCGTCTTGCTGAACTTTATTTCTGCAGCTCATTTCTCTCTCAGCGAGACACAACGCGCTGCACAGACCAAATAAAACTGTCAACGACAAACACAACCAAAACATATTTCAGCTGAAAAGTTAAGAGCGGAGAAATGTGTCTCCTGCTCCTGCAGGACTCAGGAGTTCATGCAGACGCCTCCTGACTCACGCTGCAGGCGTTCCTCTTCACCGCAGCGTGTCAGGTGTGTGTGCCGCCGGCCGGCCGCTGCACGCTCTGATGCTCGAGGACCATAAGTCACAGCCAAACAACAGTCACCACCACACACACGTCAGAAACACGCGTTCCCGCCGCACCGAGGGCGCTGGCAGTCAGCTGGAACGTGCAAAACCGCGAAAAGTGGACTTCAAACACAAAACTGAGGATAATTACAATATATATATATCAAATAATGACTTTATGCTTTATACACACTGGAGTTTATGGATCATATTTGGCATTCGATGCTCTGTTTTGCAGCAGTTTTGATACGTCTCACTGTATATATGGGAGCACCTGAGCATTTATTATTATTATTATTATTATTAGTATTATTAGTGTTACATGTAGTTGCAGCTCTGCACAGTTTTAATGGACAGAATTGCATTTGCATGTTTTTCTTTGTAACACGTTTCCCACATCTGAAGTTATGTTTTTAATGTCACTCAAATTCAATTTTAGACCAAAAATACAAATTTGTTTTGCTGCTGTTTGGATCTGCGAGGTGTTTAGCACATTTAAGATTTATGTTTCATAGTAAATGATTCTTTAGAATAAATAATACAAGATAATTCTGGCTCAATATCTCAGTTATATTCTTTAGATTTACTGTCATTTGGTAAATTATTATTATTTTTAAATGAAACGTTACCAATTATTTTGCAACTTGACTCAATATTTCATACATTTAACTTATAATTAATAAATTATACTTTTGAGATATAACGACTCACAGAATCCTGCGTCCCATGAAAGATTGATTTAAGACATTTTAATACCATTTAGAGCTTATTTTACGCTCATTTAAGACTTTTTAAAGGGGAAAAGAGGGGAAGACGTGCAGCATCTTCTTCAAAATGAGACTAAAACTGAAATCTCTGATCGAATTCACGCAGAAGTTTCTGCTTCTACACGTTTAAACTATGTGCAGAAACACATTTGAAGACGACCGGGCCCTCGGTGCTTTGTGGCCCCGGCCTCAGCGTGAACACGGTGAGAAGCGGCACCAGGCTTCAGCTGATCAACTCTCCATTCAGGACGAACTGAGCGACTTTAGGAATGATGTAATTCATCTTGTACTTTATGTTTTTGGGAGCTAATGGGGGGGGCGTGGCACATTGTGCTCCCTAAACGCTCCAGATGGTTGGTTAAGCCGGAGCTGCTGCTGGATCACTGCGTCCGACTGACCCGCGCGGTGCGCCGCCGCTCACAAGCGTCCTCCCGCCATGAATATTCATGAGCAGAAGAAGAAGCCGTGGAGAGAAAACCCGGCCCGGCCTCATTACAATATTCATACCGCCGAGGGTCCATGAGAATGACGTGCAGGACTGATGACTATTCATGAGGTCGGTCTAATCTAACGGTAAGAATGAAGCGTTTTCAGCGGACAAACGTGGCCCCCTCCGACGATCAGCACCTCTCATAATGAGACGTGTACAGTGAGCAAGCTGCCATTTCTGTTGCCTGATTAAGCCTGATGCTTATCCCTGTTTCTAGGTCAGGGAGAGGCATACCAAAAGCATTAGAGCGTCAGGAATCGGGCCGATGACTTGGTGAAGAAAACATACTGTACGCTGGGGACGTTGTTCCACCGCCCGACAACTTCCTGCTAAATAAGCGGCAGCGAGCGGCGGCTTTTACCTCTCTGCGCTCGTGACATTGTCATTGTTGCAGCGAGCGCCCGAGGAAAGTAGGACAGAGCGAGTTGCAAAAGGCACAATGGGGGACAGTTTGCTTTTCTTGGTAACTCCCAATTAGGCATTGTTCTCACTTGAAATGTTTCCTTTGAATAATTGACAGTAATTTAAAGTAGAGGCACTTCCATTATCTAAATCAGGCCACGTGTCTCTGCAGGCTTACATCAATATTATTTAAGAGCTCTCATTTAAGTGAGGCTCCGACAATATTCCCTCGGAGCATTAACCGTGTGGCAGCTTTTTTTCATCCTCCTCCAGGATCCGAAGGTTTTTGTCCGGGCAGGTTCGGTCTTGTTTTCAAGGCTAAGCTCTCTGAATAAAGGGTTAAAGCTTCATTACAGGAGCGCCGTTTTGGCTGATTTCCTTTTTTTCCCTCTTTCTCTCTAAGGGTGCTGGGTCCCTGTGCTGCTGCTGAGCCTCTCTAGGGCTCATACTTGTGGGCCACATATATTCTCTCTCATTAGTTCTGCAGATTTGGGGCCCTCGGGGTACTCCTGTGCACATGTGTTGGGAGTGTGGTTCCCACTGTGCTCTGCAGCTCTGATTGAGTCTCTGATTGCCTTGACATTAAGGGGGCTGCAATTCTTGTGTCATGCCCGGCCTGATGAATTGGCGTTGCAGGAAGGGGAGGGGGTGGGGGGGGTCGGCGCACACTGAGCTGTTGTTGTCGCCCTGAGGTTTCGCGGCTTGGAGGAATGGCAGAATTCGGCCTGATCTGGGCTTAGATTTGTGGGAACCAGGGTCAGTAAAACACCTGGATTTATCAATTTAACGCCGAATAAACTTCTTTTAAAATCATTTTTACCAGCAAAGGGTTCTGTACAAATCATCCAGGGAGCAATTTAACTAAACAGCACAGAAAATTTAAGTTTTTTGGATGTGAAATTGTTGATTTGGAGGATTTATTAAGATGGTGTTGTGGTCGGATGCAGGACTTGAGACTTGAAAGCAAAAACAAAATAAAGTCTGTGACAAACAATCAACGGGATCCTCTAGAATCAGACCTTCACTTTCACTTCAGCGTGTTGAGGCAACTTCCGGGTCTGAAAAGTGTCTTAAACCTGAATTCACAGGTTGCAAGAAGAAGTCAGATTGTATAGAAGTCTATGAGAAAATGTTCCTGCTTCTCACTTGATTGAAACATTTTCCTGACGAGTTTATGTTTCATGTCTTCTTTAGGGTGGGGCTAACTTGTGATTGACAGGTCGCTACCACGGCGTGTCCGTGTTTTAGTCTTTGAGCTTTAACCTTTTCAGTTTGTTTTTAGATCGTGAAAGTTAATTGTTACATTTTTCTTTGGTTGAACGCCACCATCCTGTCATTTCTAGTTGCAAAAAAACAAGATGGTGATGGCCAAAATCACCCATTGGCGACCAAAATGTTATTATTAACTTTCATGAAATGAAAACAAAGTGTGAAAGGGTTAAAGTTGTGAGACAGAATAAAACCTGGACATCATTTACTAAACGAACATCTTGTTGTGTAGAAGAAGACGCGAAACTACAGACTGAGACATAAATTCATCAGGAAAATGTTTCCTGAGGTAACAAATCAAGAGAGAAGTAGGAACATTTTCTCATAGACTTCTATACAATCTGACTTCTTTCTGTATCCAGTGGCGTCGCCCCCTGCTGGACGTTAGAGACACGCAGGTTTAAGGATCTTTTCAAACCTGGAGGATGAAAACAAATGAAAAACGTTGTCAATGAACAACATTTCTGTTCACAGAGAATGTGATTTAAAGGAGAAATAACATCGATTAAAACGCATTTCCTGTTAGTAATTGCGTAATTTCTGGGAGACAAAGTTGTATAGAGTCCTAAAAGTGTGAAAAATGAAAAGTTTGAACATGTTTACTGAGAAGTAGGAACATTTTCTCATAGACTTCTATAGAATCTGACTTCTTCAATCTGATATTAGAGAGGATGCACTTACAGCCGCCACTTAGTAGATCATCATTACTTTGTTTAGCATCATATCTTTGTTTTATTTTTGACTAATCAGCTTTTTCCAAATATTCTTTGAACAGCAACTAAATTATGGATTTTTTGTGGGTTTTCCAGTGTTTAAAAACCGGCATATTTTCGTTAACTTTGGTGGTAAAAGAGTGTAGAAGGACAGAATACTTCCTGAGCTGGATGTAAATCGTGCTTCCTGGGATGCTAACGTACGTCACGATACGCTAACGTCCACGCGAACGCTCTCAATGAGCCCGAGTTTGAAGCCACAGCAGTTGAAGGGGAGCGCCGTCGGGCCTCCTGCAGCTCCACCTGGCAGACTGCTGCCTCGTGCACTCAGCGTAGTTCTGCATATTTAATCCTCCGTGATAAAGTGGGAAACATCGGGAGAAGCTTTGTTTCCCCGCTCACCTTCCTCACATCACGGGTCAGCAGTGAGCCGCCCCGCCGCCGCCTCCCAGTCGGCTAATCTCCTGGTATGAGTGACTTCATCAGTTAAGAAGGCGCTCGCCAAAGATTGTACAACTCATATAATTAAGAGGCTTAGATGAATTTGTGCAGGGTTACAAAACGCCATTATCGTCTTAACGTGGATTTGGTGTTGAATTATTCCCCCTATAAACACACACTTAGAAGATTATCTGCCTCGCAGCGCCGCACTGGAGAACAACAGCGGATCACCGGAGTCACGGCGTTGGGCCGAGCGCCCGCGGAAATGTGGTTATAATGACGCACAGACCATCTAGAATAATTTCATTTGTAGAATATATGATTATTCTGGATTCAGACCTGAACTTCTCTGCATGTATTTGATGAAATCACAAATCAGCTGCTTGTTTAATATTCTGCAGACAAGTTCAGAACAACAATAGAGCGACTTTAATATGATATATGATATAATATATTTAATATTCACCATAAATAACATTAAAAACAGGGTCTGAGTCGAGGAAAATGTTCAGGATTGCAGCTTTAAGGAGCTTCAGGTACTTCAGGTCCAAAGTAAAAGTGCTCATACTGCATATGTTGTTATATATATGTGTATGTATATATATATATATATATATGTTCATATATATATATATGTTCTAGACGTGACGTCAGGCAGCGTTTTACTGCTTCTGATCTCAGAGTCTCTCTGGAGATTTACTTTCAGGCCTTTGCCTCCAAAGTTGAGCTCAAAAGTGAATTTTTCTGAAATGTTTCTCGTACTTTAATACGTTCATGCATTTCAGACGAGCTGCAGATGAAGACATGACAGCTTCACGGCGTTATGATTACTCCTAAATTATGGATAGCAGCCTGGTGCAGCGCAGAGGATAAATATGCACGATGATGTGTTTGTTTTCTTTGGTTCCCACGCACTCACAAAGCACAACAGCGGCTCCGCATCAACGTATTTGCATAACGAGTCATCGCCAACATGCAGTGAACTCATTTAACCTCCTCTTGTTTCAGGGCAGTTCTGATTACAGACTGACCTGGTAATAGCACGTGCTAACATGTGTGGAAATAAAGACACACACACACACACACACACACGCAGGAGAGATGGCAACGATTCAAGAAGGCAGCTATTAAAGGAGCTTACTGCTTTCTCTTCCAATTCATGGCTGGATGTGAAACGCGCTGAATGACATCACTCGCGTGGACCCCGAGAAACTCACTCCAGGAACAAATATTGGCTGGAACTCTTTTCCCCCACACACACACACACACACACACACACACACACACACACACACACGTATGTATAAACACACAGCGAGCGTTCTTGATAGATTAGCTGCAATCACCAGAGATAATTAATGGTAATATATGGGGCTGTATATTTACTTTAAAGGCCGCCTGATAAGCATCATGTGCCATGTTTCTGGTGAGCGTTGGAGAGTACAATTGGGAGATTTGTTGCAGGGCTCTGGGGGCCCCGATGGCCCCCCGTGGGGCCTCGAACACTGAGGCAGTGTCTCCGCCTCGGGCTCTGTCCATCACTCACGGGGCCGTCCATCAGAGCGCCGTGTCCCCTGGGTGGAGGACTGCCGGAGCAGGACAAGGAGGAGGATTCATTCCCAGACATGATTCAGCAGATTCAGCTCCGTCATGGCATCACTGCTGGAGGATTCAGCCAGCAAGTCTGAATCAAAGAGGCTGCACCAGAGAAACTTGAACTCGGGGAGCTCTTCATAGAAGTCCAGGCCGCCAGTCTGAGAGCGAAGTACGTGACAGGTGGCCCGACATGGCGTCCGCAACTGTGACACCTCAACAGCACGTCAAGAAGACGAGACAAGTCCGTCCATTTCTCGTCCATTGCGAACGACAGGGATAAATAGAAACATGGCGTCTGACAAAAGTTCAGAAAAAGTCTCTTTCTCAAGAGACACTCGGTCAAACTTGGCCACAGAGTTACTTTTGATGCTCGGCGCCATCGCCATTAATGAACCCTGTGCAACGATAAGAAGTTGGTTTCCTGGTCAGATTTCAACCCTCACCCATAATCTGACTTTACAATCAACTCAAACTCACTGTTTCCCCCTGATAACGTTAGCTAACATTAGCTGCTAGCTGCTAGCTGCTAGCCGTTAGCTGCTAGCTGCCGGTGGAGCGAGGTTCCATTGAGTTACATGATGGTGCGTTCAGGGTCTATTCAGTAAAAATGTGTATTAGCAGAAATAAATTATAACGTTGTCATGATGTGTTCAAATGTAGTCTTGTAAAATGCAGTTCTTAGCGAGCAACTTGAATACATCCAGTTTTCACAGCAATATAAAACAGATATTAGAATTATGAGTTTATCAAACACCAGTATGCAGACGTGAGTGTGTTTATTGTTCTGATTTAGTTTAAATTGGTATCGAGAATCGACTGCTACATTCTGGTATTTAGTAAAACATGATGGTTTTGGCTTAAAATAATTATGTTTGTTACGTTGTTTAACTTACAAAAACAAACGTAGTCGTAGAGAAAATACAATTCTCTCAAAGCCTAATTGTAAATGCAGTTTAGTTGTATGGGAGCGTAATAAACTGGCCAAAATATGAATAATCGGAGGATTTTCTGGAGTTCTGGCAGCTCAAAGTCGGGTCTGGTTTTCAGTTTTGAATGAGACTGTGTGGTAGAAATAAAACTATTCACATCCATCCAATAATACATTTCCATACTCTTCTGATTTACAGTGCTGTCTCTTCCACAACCACTTACTTACTGTGGCCGACCAAACAGACCATAAATATGACAATATTGTCAAATTTATGGTCTCTAGTCAGCCCAAGTCTTCCTTTTCAAGACTTTACATGGGAAATATCCTGGAAACACAGAGAATGAACTTAAAAACCTCAAAAAGTTCAAGTTCAGGTTGTGAGAATCTTTCATTTCTCTGAATAAATCCAGAATTTTCTTTGAGACTTAGACTTTGCAACGTCGACGATGTTGTTTGAGCAGCGAACAAGCAATAAATGATCAATACTCGCAATAATGTCATTATTATTCATTTATCTTAAATCAGACCACGAGTTCTTGTGTCGTTTTGTAGTCGTTTTGTGTCTCTTTGTGGTAATTTTGTGTCTCTTTGTAGTAATTTTGTGTCTCTTTGTAGTCATTTTGTGTCTCTTTGTAGTCGTTTTGTGTCTTTGTAGTCATGTTGTGTCTCTTTGTAGTCATGTTGTGTCTCTTTGTAGTCATTTTGTCTCTTTGTAGTCATTTTGTGTCTTTGTAGTCATTTTGTGTCTCTTTGTAGTCGTTTTGTGTGTCTTTGTAGTCATGTTGTGTCTCTTTGTGGTCATTTTGTGTCTCTTTGTAGTCATTTTGTGTCTTTGTAGTCATTTTGTGTCTCTTTGTAGTCGTTTTGTGTGTCTTTGTAGTCATTTTGTGTGTCTTTGTAGTCATTTTGTGTCTCTTTGTAGTCATTTTGTGTGTCTTTGTAGTCATTTTGTGTGTCTTTCAGGTCAATATGCCAAAGTTTCTGCCAAACATTTCTTTAAAACATCTGTGAGCTTTTTTTTCTCTGAGGATGCAGCTCATCATTCTGTAAATGATCGTTTTGTCTTCAGACCAAAACCAAAAACAACTTTTCACAAAGATGTAAAACAAGAAGCAGCAGATCTTCACCACCAGAACATGTCAAGTTGATTATCCACTAGAATTAATAAACTTCTGGAAAACACTTTCAACATTTTCCAACGTTGATTTTCATGATTTCCCCACGAGATGAATCCCCGACTTGACCCCTGACCTTTAAGTCAGTGCCATCCAGTTAAATATCATTTTAAACTCTAAATACAGTGGAAAACAAAGAAAGAAAAGCCTTTATTTGTGTCAGAAGTTTGTCATCGAGACAAAGGAGACGTAAACACTGTGCACGAGATGTCACGTCGGGGGATAAATCACCATCAGAGGCGACGCTCCCGGTGGCAGGAGCGAGCCTTCTAATCAGGCCTGAGCCGGACAGAAACCAGCTGCACTGCTGATATGAAAGGAAAGGCTCATGAGGAAACAGGTGAGACGCCTCGCCGCCGCCTTTGATGATTGTGGGGAACGAAACACAAACACAAACTGCTTTTCTTCCCTCGACAGTATTGAGACGTTTCAGGATGCTGGAACAACCCATATCTCAGAATAACTAGAACAAGATGTCCTCTGGGGTGATAGCCAGTAAAAAGTGGTTTTTGGGGGAGGGGGGCGTGCGGCGAGGGCACGGTGCGAGATTGAGTTGGAAAGGCGAGGGAGAGAATTGAAATGGCAGTGGGCCGGGTTCCTAATGCACACAGCGAAGGCCAAAGTTTAGAGCCGCTCTGTGCCGGGAATACCAAGCGCCTGGCTCCCTGCGCGGCGGACAATGGGCCGATGGGCGTGCTACGGCAGCTTAATTTTCAAAGAGCGAGAGGCGAGCGCTGCCCATCTCTTTCAGTGCTGAGCAACAGGCCCAAACGGCATAAAGACACATTGTGAACGTGGCAGAAACTGAGCCATCCGTGTTTTCACAGAGCTCTCTCTTCAGATCTGAAGTCAGGAAACCTCCGTCCTCCGTCTCCTGCAGGAGAGTCTTCAGCGCCGAGCCGGGGGGGGGGGGGCACCAGCAGCGGGCTGCGTCCACGAGCTGGTGCACAAGCTGCGTGCACGTCGACACGCTTCCTGTCGTTGTTTGACGTAAAGTCATCTGGAAACAAGCTGGTTTCTGAAATATTCTCCCTTCTTTTAAAGGCGCACTGCAGAGATTTAGGAGAAAAAGTTTCTGCAGATACCTTGACCTTTAGGGTCAAACTCTAAAAACACTTGTTCCTACATTTCCCATCATGCAACAGGACAGATTTGTCCGTAGATCTCTCCCTGCCTGGAACAAACTCCACATTGTAAAACAGGTTTCTGTGATGAATTTGTATAATAATATACTTTTATGATTTGTACACTGCTATGGTTCAAGTGACTTAATTATGATGCTTAGATGACAAATATGAAAAGTTACGGTGGTCGCGTTTTAAAGGACGTCACGTGTTGGTTCTCACGTGCTTCTTGCCGAAACGTCTTTTTTCTACGTGCGACAGGACAGGAGAGAGCTGAGTTGTAACAGGAGGACGTCTGGACAGATGTGTGCAGCGCATGCTGAATATCTGTATCTGTGTATCTGTGAATATCTGTATCTGTGTGTCTGTGAATATCTGTATCTGTGTATCTGTGAACATCTGTATCTGTGTGTCTGTCAATATCTGTATCTGTGTATCTGTGAACATCTGTATCTGTGTGTCTGTGAACATCTGTGTCTGTGAATATCTGTATCTGTGTGTCTGTGAATATCTGTATCTGTGTATCTGTGAACATCTGTATATGTGTGTCTGTGAACATCTGTATCTGTGTGTCTGTGAATATCTGTATCTGTGAACATCTGTATCTGTGTGTCTGTGAATATCTGTATCTGTGTATCTGTGAATATCTGTATCTGTGTGTCTGTGAACATCTTTATCTGTGTGTCTGTGAACATCTGTACCTGTGTATCTGTGAACATCTGTATCTGTGTGTCTGTGAACATCTGTGTGTCCTCCAGCGTCTCAACGCTGCTGCGTCTGGACTCAAGTCCTCAGAGTGAAGCTCCGTCCTGCGTTTGTGTCTGAGAGGACGAGATATGTGTGAGATATGAAGCTGCAGGAGATCCAAACTAAAACCACCCGTCAGACGGGAGGAAGAGCAGCGATCTCTGCAGGAACACGCGTGAAGTCTGCTCGTAAATCTGTTGTTTCAGCGTTATATTCTGATGATTCCGTCACATTATTGACGCGTTGTGTTTCCTGCTCAGGACGACGCTCCGGGCGCTGCAGTTCGTGCAGAAAGTCTCCGTCCTGACAGCGCTGACGGCGGCGCCGCTCCACGTGTCCCGTGATAAATCTGCTGGTCATTAGGCTCCGCGCTGCGCCGCTGAAACTCAATCCTTTTCACTGCTCACTTTTTTTGTTTCTCAGCCCCGGCACTGAATTAGCAGGGAGAATACATTAGCATACTAAATACCAGCGGCAGGGCCCGGTGAGAGACGAGCCGGGACCTTTTCTCAGGAAGTCAACTTTACATACGACACGATTGTGGCTTCTAATGAGACGGTTCTCAAAGTACAGGACGGACGTTTTCCTGCCGCTTCAAAATCCTTTTCACATTCATCAAACTTTTCATTGTTATGCTGCAGGAAAGTTAAAGAAGTTGGATGTAAGCGCAGCAAGTATAAAAAGTGTGAAAGTGCTTTTTTATGAGAAAAGATGGATGACACACACGGCAGCGCGCAGCTCCTCTCGGGTCCGCGATAAAGAAAGTAAAAGGACAACAATGCAAAATAAAAAAAGAATCCGTGGTTTGTATGGCGCGGCCCATAAAGGCGGGCAGGGGGCTCATTACCATAACAAGTGCAGCGCAACCAAAAGCCATTTTGCTCCCTTTGTTTCAGCTAAGCAGCTGTCATTTGCAGAACATTATGCATTTTGGATTCTTCTATGCTAATTTTTTGGGGGACAATTTTTTCAACAATAAGCACTCGGGCA
>CALSCE010010776.1:794457-804610 GCA_943593645.1 Bovichtus variegatus
TTTTTTTTTAGATGAATCGATTGATCTATAAAATGTCAGAAAATAGTGAAAAAGTCTTTAAATGTCACTTTAATATGATTAAAAAAAGCAAATCTCCACATTTAAGAGGCTGCAAACAGCATTTAAAGATATGTTTGCAGGAACAAAGACTTTGAGATTATTTGTCAGTCGATCCACTGGTGTGTGTTGGTGTGTTTTTGGACCCAACCAGGCAAAAAAGTTCCCACATTTTCACGTTTTTATGCTAAGCTAAGCGCTAAACACAAACACGCCTCGCCGTCGGAAAGACGAGCGAACGAGCGGATTTCACGGAAATGTCGAGCAATTCCTTTAAAAAATGGGATGTTTTGGAAACAATTAGACAGAAATGACATCAAAACTGCAGTAATTATGTTTTCTATGTCACAAATATGTTTCCAATCAAAGTCCGGAACTTAAACACCATAACAAATGTACTTATTTTAAGCCCAAATATGACGTCTTAATAAATAGAACCACGTAGTTTTTGGGCGTTTTTAGAAGAAGCATATTTTATTCACAACGTTAACCACATGTTTAAAGCTGCGGCTGCAGTTTG
Source organism: Bovichtus variegatus (assembly GCA_943593645.1). NCBI lineage: Eukaryota > Metazoa > Chordata > Actinopteri > Perciformes > Bovichtidae > Bovichtus > Bovichtus variegatus. Next base: position 795,035 of record CALSCE010010776.1, read on the forward strand.
GTTGTTTGGGAATGTGATTTGTAGGCTGAACGTGTCAAATCATTCTAGTTTATCAAATAATAAAACGTAATTCTTTTGGCGAAGAAGTGGACGCAGAAGTAGAACATTTGACTGGATTTTAGGAAACACTAAAACATTTTTTACAGGCAGGAACAACTTGTAGAATGTGAGATATTTGGATTTGACTTTGATGCGCGCTGATGTAAAGAAACTGTGCCGCTAATTAGTGGCACAGTTTCCTCCCTTTGAGCTTCACGCTGATAAGATGGATCCACAGAAAAGTCCTGCCGAGAACAACACGAGAGCCTCTTAGTGGACAACTGACGCCTGTGTGTGTGTGTGTGTGTGTGTCCCACAGCACATCAATAATGACCACATCCACGGAGAGAAGAAGGAGTTCGTGTGCCGCTGGGAGGAGTGTTCGCGGGAGCAGAAGCCCTTCAAAGCTCAGTACATGCTGGTGGTTCACATGCGCCGACACACAGGGGAGAAACCACACAAGTGCACGGTGGGTAACGCATGGCACGCACACACACACACACACACACACACACACACACCCCTGGGAGGGCAGGATTGAAGAAGTCTCTTCTTCTACTCATTGCACTTGATATGAAAACATTCATCTCACAGTTTGAACGCTGGCTTTGTTAAAACGTCGAGAAGAGTTTTGTGTTTATGTTTAGAGACGAAGATGTAATGCTGATTATTTCCAATACGGATCCATCTGCAGATTACTTTGTGGAGGAATGAATTGATCATTTTGTGTGTAAAGTGTCAGAACACATGTTCATCCACTGCAGGCTGTAGATGTGTGGAATTGAGCAAAAGTTTTGTTTTTTTTTGCTTTTAATTTCTGAGAAAATATGCAATTTTGTCCCTCAAAAGTTGTCTCACTTTAAATCCTGTTGTCTGCCAGATGTAAAGATATTGTTTCTGTAGAGAGTTAAATGAACGATAAACACTCCTCTGCAGTTCGAGGGCTGCGCGAAGGCCTACTCCCGCCTGGAGAACCTCAAAACGCATCTGCGCTCGCACACGGGAGAGAAACCGTACGTCTGCGAGCACGAAGGCTGCAACAAAGCCTTCTCCAACGCCTCGGACCGAGCCAAGCACCAGAACCGGACGCACTCCAACGAGGTACTTTTCCCCGACACCAACACGGGAAATCCAGAAATCTGTTCGAGTAACGAGCTGTAGACATAATGAGCATGACAACCCACAATGCATTAGGGCAAATCCTGCGCACACATAAGGACAAAAAACCCAGATCATAATTTTTAGGTTTTTTTTGTTTATTTTGTTTTGTTCGTTTTTTTCACATTCAAGCTTTTTTCATTAAAAAAATTTGAATTTTTTCACATTCAAGATTTTTTCATTAAAATTTTTTTTTTTTCACATTCAAGCTTTTTTCATAAAAATTTTGTTTTTTTTGACACTCAAGCTTTTTTCATTCAAATTAAGTTTTTTTTTACATTCAAGCTTTTTTCGTCCTATTCAGTCAACACAGAAGCTTTTGTAGAAGTTACTAAAAAAGTGTTTTTTTTGGCTGTAAAATGAAGAGTTACTTCACTATTTAAGAAACATTTAATCCACACTCTTAATTACTAAGCAATGATTGATTGATTGATTGATTGATGCACAAAATTCCGACCACAGACACGAGGAACGTTTTAAAGCCAATGTGTCGAATATGCGATTTTTGCATCAAATTATTCTGTTGTACTGAACTTTTTGTCTGCAGGAAAATGTGATATTCAGATTTGTGGCCGTCTGAGTTTCCCCGGTTCAGAGACGTGTTCAACTTCTGGGTCTGAAAAGTGTCTTAAACCTGAGTTCTCTATAAGATCCAGCAGGGGGGGCGATTGTATAGAGGTCTATGAGAAAATGTTCCTACTTCTCTCTTGATTTGTTACCTCAGGAAACATTTTCCTGATGAGTTTATGTCTCAGTCTGTAGCTTCACGTCTTCTTCTACACAGCAGGATGTTTGTTTAGTAAATTATGTCCCGTTTGAAATAGACGAGAAAGCAGCGCCTGCTTCAGGGCGGGGCGACCTCGTGATTGATTTTAAGGTTGAATATTCACATAAATCTGCTTTAATCCGGTTCTGTGTGTTTCTTTGTCTCTGTAGAAACCCTACGTGTGTAAGATCCCCGGTTGTACCAAGCGCTACACAGATCCTAGTTCTCTCAGGAAGCACGTGAAGACGGTCCACGGCCCGGAGGCCCACGTCACCAAGAAGCAGCGCAGCGACCTGCCGCCGAGGCCGCCGGCGCCCAAGGAGAACGGCGAGAACGAGACGGGTAACAGAGACAGAATCCAGAGGGAGGACAAGATGTCCGACCACAGCTCCCCCAGAGGCATGGAGGACTACCTGCACGTCAAATCCATCAAGACGGAGAACTCTGTGGTAAGATCGCTCAAAAAGTAGCTGCATTTCTCCGTACTAACAAAACCTTTTATTTTGACAATATTAAAAAGAGAGTCCTGCAATAACCAGCACGCCTCTTTACCCTCACGTTTCCTCTGCTTGCTGCTTGATTGTCTTCATTTCTCTCCCTCTTCTGACTTTCCTTATGGACAGACCTTGCTGAGGTGAGCTCACCTATGGCCTATTATCATATCTTTCACCATCTTACGCCATTTTACTCCATCAAAATATACAGTTTCATTCCAAAATGAGAAAATGACCAATAAAAAACAAAAGGAGGACTTGGTGCTACCTGGACCTGGAAGCTCCTGATACACAAGTAGGCGAATAATATCCATGAAAAAGTGATGTTTTTCCTTTCAATGACAAGATAATGGCCTTCAGGAAGAACCGGACACCTTCGCTCAGAAAATTACTGCTGAAGCTCATTTTGGGAAACAACAGGAGCAACAATAAACTACATTCTTACCCATAAAGCAGTGTTTCTCAAACTGTTTCAGACCAAGCAGCACTTAACAATAAAAACCCTCCCGGACCACCGGACTCCCCAAATATCCAGAAACTTTTCTACATTACTCGTTCACACATTAAATCAACAATACAAATACAACAAGGATTCTACCAGCATTTCATTCATAGGTGATCTAAATAGATTTTACATCATATGAAACGTAGACGACATTTATTTCTGAGTTTATGTCCGAACAGAAACTTACTGATGAAAATTAAGGTTTTTTTCAAGAAAATTAAGTTTTTTTGACATTCAAGCCTTTTTCATTAAAATTAAGGTTTTTTCACATTCAAGCTTTTTTCATTAAAATTAAGTATTTTTTCACATTCAAGCTTTTTTCAAGAAAATTTAGTTTTTTTTGACATTCAAGCTTTTTTCATTAAAATTAAGGTTTTTTCACATTCAAGCTTTTTTCATGAAAAATTTTAGTATTTTTTGATATTCAAACTTTTTTCAAGAAAATGAAATTTAAAAAAAATAAAAATAAAATAATAATAATCTATGCTACACGCTATACTAGTCATTTTTAACCAGTTTGAGAAACACTTTTAAACTTATAATATATTAATTTAAAATGTGACATTTTACCACTATACTCACGGACCGCTCTTTGAGAAAGACTGACATAAAGGAATATATTCGTGTTCACTCACTTTGCTTGAAATGGCTTAAAATGCAGATACTGTAAAACATGTTGGACTCAAACTGTCCGAATATCAACTCACTTCCTTTCCTCATCCGCTGCTGCAGGATTTAGTTTATTCTTTTGCACAGATTACTTTTTAAATAATACTTAATTGTATTTATTCACTCGTTATTTCTTTTATAATGTCAACACGTTATAAATGAGCGAAGAGCCACTTTTAACTTAAAGTTGTTCACCTATAATTCACTCTAGCTGCATGTCACTATGATAGCGAGTGGAGAGCTGTCAGGGAGCCTGAACATGATGAAAGCCACTCCAGGATTAGTATTCAAACATTGGGAATTGGTTTTGGCACTCTGTGCAAACCATCATGCCATGACAGCGTTTTAGCAGCAAATATATTAGTCTGCAAAGAAACGGCCAATTCATGACGTTAATGTCCGAAGGAAAGAGATACGAGGGGTCAAAACACACAAACATCTTTGTGTCCTGAGGTCTGAGGTGTGGGCTGCGTACTTTTTGGATTTGTTTGTTTCTACGACTACAGCTGAGAAAGAAGAAAATAAAGGCGTTCTACTGTAAATCTAACTGAAACAAGTCAGTGTGACGAGCAAAGCTTCGTGCTCAGCTAAATGTTCAGAAAGCCTCATTGTTGCGTTTTTGGAGAGAGAACGTGACGACATCTCGTGATGATTGGCCTGGCTCCGGCTCAAGCAGCCTTTCATCCTGCCCATTTCCAATTCACAGACAGACTAAGACAGTCTGTAATCTGTGGTGCACCCCCACCTCTTCACCCCATCTCAAAAAACACTCATTATTTACAATTAAGCTGTGGGAGGATAAAAAGACTCAATGACTCACCGTTCTTCGTGCCATGTTAACTGCTGCTCCACTTCTGTTCCGTGAGGACAAACGCTCGTTCTGCTTCTCTTATGCTCTTTGTATCTTGTCCACTCTTTCTGCATTTCCATCACTCTCTCTTTCCATCCCTCCTTCTAGATGTATCAGTCCAGCCCTGGCGGTCAGTCATCATGTAGCAGCGAACCATCGCCACTTGGCAGTGCCACCAACAATGACAGTGGAGTAGAAATGGCGGCGCACAGCGGGGGGAGCCTGGGGGACCTCAGCACCCTGGGGGACCTGCCCTTCGTGGAGTCCCTGGGCTATGAAGATTCAACCGGCGGGGTGATGGGTCTCCACTTTCGAAAGCAGTTCGGCACCAGCCAGCGCCTGGAGCATCTGAAGAAGGAGAAGCTGAAGACAGTGAGGGACTCGTGTCGGTGGGCCAGCAACCCAGCAGCCCCGGTCCTCGGCACCAAGCTCCCACCCATACCAGCAAGCGGTGAGTCGAGAGAAAAGGGTTCTTTTGTGACATTGGTGAGATTAAAGCTGCAAAAATCAAGAGTCTTAACATCTTTTCATCCACAGGGTTCTTCCTGGAGAGCCCAAGTATGGGTGGTGGTCCGGTGTCCTTCCCTGGTTCTGGCTTTGGTGATCTGAGCTCTGGTAAAACGACTCTGCTGGAAAACCTTTCAGAGCGCCGTGACAGCACATCCAGCACCCTGAGCTCAGTTTACACCCTCAGCCGCCGCTCCTCAGGCATCTCCCCGTGCTACTCAAGTCGGCGCTCAAGCCAGGCCTCGCAGTTCGGTTCCAACCGCCCCAGCAACCTTAGCTCTGCCGACTCCTACGACCCCATCTCGGCCGACATGTCCCGGCGGTCCAGTCAGAACAGCCAGTGCGGGGGAGGCAGCGGAGGAGGGGGTTTACCCAGCCCTCTCAGCCTGACCCCAGCCCAGCACTACCGCCTCAAAGCGAAATACGCTGCTGCCACCGGAGGTGCACCGCCTACGCCTCTTCCATACATGGACCGAATGTGTCTGCAGACCCACACAGCACTGTACAGGGACTCCCAGGAATCCTCCACCACCAACAAAGGCCTGTCTTCCAGGCAGTACAGCAGCTACACTACACGGAGCCTGATGCCCCATGAGGTCCCGTCTAACATCCCCCGCCGAGCCAGTGACCCCGTGAGACGCGTGGCCATTGATTATTCCAGCCAGCCACAAATGCAGCGCTACAACAGCATGGGCACCCTGAGTGGAGCAGTGACTATGCTGCCACATCTGCCAGTTCGGCGACATTTATCCCAGCATGATTGTCTGCAACCGGACGTTAATCCTAACCGCTACCCTTATAGCCTGCGACCACCCAGCATTTCAGAAAACATCCCCCTGGGGATGATAACGGGTGACATCCCAGAAGAAGATGTGATGCTGCCTGACCTCAGCACTGACAACAGAGTGTCAACAAATCAACAAGATTTTCAAGTTACCCCCAATGTCCAGCAGCAGTCGTACCATCAGAGAAGGACGGCTGTTGTGAATACCAACATGAACCTGCAACATCAGGCTTTAGCCACCTCCAGCTCGGGTCCAGGGCCGCAGCGACAGATGCGTCCATCTTCGCCGAGGGACAGTAAGGCCAACTTACTTGCTCAGTGGAACAAAGCCTCTTCGGGACCCATGGATGCCAGCCAGCACTACTCAAAACTACAGGCCCGAGGGAACCTGGCTGTCCTCCAGCAAGACCAGAACTTTGGATCTTTTCACAACAGTCTCAGCTCCGACCAGCAGATGAATAGAAACCTTGTTCACACAACACAGCAGAGATGCAAACAGCTGAATACCGAACAAGGAGCAAACGGCTTCCAGCAGCAGAGATTCCCGCAGTCGTCAAATCTCAATGAAGCACTTAGCTCTCAGTACAGGTTTAACAAAGGCATCAGTCCCTATGATAAGAACGGAAACACCACGTACCCCCAGAGTAATAACCCAACAGCAGTCAATAGAAACATGCTCAGCCCCACATGCAAACAGGAGCCTACTGACATGGAGCCTGTGGACATGCACTTTGCTGATGCTGGATTTCAGCCAGTGCAAGTTAAAATTGAGGACTGTGAAGGATCCATCATGATTTCAGATCAGCAGAACTGTAACGTGACCTCCCAGAATCCCTTGCAAACTGGGAATCAGAGTCACCTCCAGCCAGTGCCACCAACAGGACCTAAATCTCTAAACAGGCACCTTTTAGGGCCAAAAGTGATGCAGCAAACAAGGCACCAAAGTAATGCTACGCCGGATGGTGCTTCCCAATTACCCAGTGGAGTTTTAAGACTTCATTGCAGCGACAACTCTGATGACAATGCCTTGTATTACACAGGGCAGATTCAAGTGTTTGAGCCCAACGGGAACTCGGACCATCCTCCTTTTGAAAACGACGCAGCGTCCCCCAGTTCAGGCAACGACCAGGCGCCCGTAGACTGTAATGCAACCCTGGAGCAGGCGCAGATAGACTTTGACTGCATGCTGGACGATGGCGATCACTCCAGCGTCATGTCTGGAACCCTGAGTCCAGGTCTGCTCCGGAGCTTGTCCCAGAGTTCCTCTCGTCTCACAACGCCCAGGAACTCGGCGACGCTGCCCTCGCTGCCGGCGGGGACGGGGAACATGGCCATCGGGGACATGAGCTCGTTGCTGACTGCTCTGGCAGAAGAGAGCAAGTTCCTCAGCTCGATGTCGTAGCAAACTGTTTTTCTCATAATGCACAATAGACGTTCAACCAACTTAAAATGTATGCGATCGTGTGCCAAAAAAAGCCTCTGCAGTGTGTGACGCTTGTTTTCTTGTACAGCCTCATTTGTTAATTATCAATAATGGCAGTTTTCTATCTTCTTGAAAAGCCATATTTCTGTTTTTTCGCCTTAGGTAGTAAATATGACGTACACAACAGAATTCTTCTGGTTGTTGTACAGGTCTGCAGTAAGATCAGTTTACTAAGTGCCTAGCTCCGCCAAAACATGTGCATACGATTACATTTAAATGTGTAAACCAGGTAATTATCTGATACCTGCATATTTGGAATGTACCATCACCGCAAACTTGTTTTACACTGTAAATGACTTGAGCTCAAGTTGCTCATTTCTGCCTCCTCCATTCATCACAGCATTTCACGTTTACAGCCTCTGTCCTCTGTGACACATTCTTTGATTGCTGCTTTGCTGCTGAGATTAACTGTGACATCTCAGTGTCGCGCGTCACAGACTTGATTTGAGACTGAATTATGAGCTCATGCATAAATTGGTTGTGCACAAGACATCTGACGAGAGAATCAAGACCTTTTTCTTTTGTACATTGTTGTACCAGTGAGTTGTGCTGGTTGAATGTAAATATCATTTGTACATTTTTAAGAAATACAATATTGACATTGATTTTTTTAAACAAATACCGTTTGTGTCGTCCTTCATGCAGATGTGTTTGATGGCTTTATTAATAATTCATGTTTCCTGCTCTGCCAACCCTTTAGTTTGGGAAAGATCATAGTTTACACAAAAAAACATCATGGTTATAATATGCAACATTGACGCTCCTGTAACAGAGCGACGTCACGCTCCGTCCACTTCCTGCCACACGTCTTACGATCCCAGCTTCTGAATTGTGAGGATTTGCAGCTTTTCCTGCTCACACATGACAGCAAACAGAATATTTTGTGTTCAGTCTGATACATTCAAGTCTTCCAAAGTATCGTTTCTATATTCAATCATATTCAAAATCAGTCGGTGTAAATAAGCGCAGCCAAGAACAGGAAGTATGTGGATGTTTGTGCGTCACCTCCTGCTTCTGGGTGCAGCAGAGTAAATATTATTCTTCATCCGTCCGTCCCTTGATTGCCTCCTGGAGAAGGAGGAGTGTTGATCGCGTCAATAATTCAACAAAAAATGTAGTCTTTGAAGCCACGTTGCCGACGCCGCACTTTCCTCAAACCCTTCTTGTCGAATTAGGCGCCACACATACTTAAAGCTGTTGCACGACCCCTTTGAAATAAGTTCCCCTGACCTCGTCTTACCTCCAGGATAAGCTTGACATAATGTAAATCCTCACTCGGAAGCTGATGAAAAAGGACGCTAACAGGAGGGGAAGAGGCGAGACTCTGCCGCTGCTGCAGCTAGCCTGTGTGTACTTCAATATTAGCTCTGACAGGGCGGCCCAGAGGACGCAGCTGCTGAAACCACATAAAACAAAGCAGCGGGAGCAGCGAGAGGTTCAGGGGACGCAGCGCTGAGCGTTAGCAAGAGGAACAAATGATTTTAGTCTGTCAGGGAATTCAGCCGAGGATACGTTTGATCTGGAGTTTGTGATTGCTTCTGCCACTGGAATTCCTTATTCTCTCAGAGATGTGAAGTGGGAGAGAAACCAGCCCCGGGCTGTGAAATCCAACCCGGCCCGAACAAGAGGCGGAGACCAGACTCGCAGAGATCCTGCATCACCGGAGAAGCACGAGAGAAAGAGCAGGCGGGTTCTCAGCACTGACAATAAAACGTGGAAAACAAACATATTTCCATCATGGAAACCTCAATTTAGCAGCAGATACAGACTGCATCAGGTATTTACCTCAAGGAGCTTTACAGTCTGTGCAGCACACAGCAGCCTCCCTCCTCAGTTTACAGCCTACAGTTGCATTAAATGATGCGCAGGCCAGCAGTAGTCTTTCACCCAGAGGCGTCATTGTGGTCCAAACATGTCTCATTAAAGCACTTTTATGCAATCATTTCCCACAAAGTACGTTGGACAACAGTCTTGCACCAAGTCTCTGGTTTCAGGTTTCGTTTCTGTGTTTCACATGATGCAATGAGACCGTAAACATCTGTTTGTACGCTGATGTTAAGCACATTTAGCAGATTTGTGTAGTTTACTAGTGGGAACAACATTTACTCAACATACCTCCTGGTGCAGAAGTGTGTGAAACCTCCTGGTGCAGAAGTGTGTGAAACCTCCTCCTGGTGCAGAAGTGTGTGAAACCTCCTGGTGCAGAAGTGTGTGAAACCTCCTGGTGCAGAAGTGTGTGAAACCTCCTGGTGCAGAAGTGTGTGAAACCTCCTCCTGGTGCAGAAGTGTGTTAAACCTCCTCCTGGTGCAGAAGTGTGTGA
>CALSCE010010776.1:822897-834931 GCA_943593645.1 Bovichtus variegatus
AACACTGAAGGAACCCTAACTCCCATGATGCACCGCTGCTGCACCACCACACCAAACTCCCATGATGCATCACTGCTGCACCACCACACCAAACTCCCATGATGCATCACTGCTGCACCACCACACCAAACTCCCATGATGCATCACTGCTGCACCACCACACCAAACTCAAATAATCAATAGTGTTCTGAATTCTTTTGAGTTTATTTATTTCATCCCACTTTCTGAAGCCCAAGAACTTTATGGAGATTGTTGCATGCAGGGCTGTAATTTATAATTATATGTTATGTGCCTGCCTGTCTGTCTGCCTGTCTGTCTGTCTGCCTGTCAGTGTGCATTATTCATTATTTTCTAACTGCTGGCAGCCCTGAGGCTGCGGGACACACTCAGCACGGTCTTATGAAACAAAACACCTAACGATGACGAGTTTATTCTTCAGCTTGTGAATATTTACATTTATATTAGATCATCTTTCTATCTTTAGTGCTGGATATTAACGATAGAAAGAAAACAATACAGAAATAAATATGTTTTGGGAAACAAATAGTAGTGGGGGGGTGTAAAGGAAAAGGAACACATTAATAAATACATTTAAAAATATTTTCTAAATAAATGAAAAATAAATAAATAAATGGGAAAATTAAATAGTGAAGTATATAAATAGGGGAATTACTAAAAAGATAATAAATAAAGAAGCAAAATATAACAGAAATAGCAATTTTTATCAGTTAATTTATGTCTACATTTATTTTTTATATTATTTTTGGTCCAATTATTGGCATTTTTAGAGTCATTTATTTATTTTAGATTTCAGCTTACGCCCTCCATATTCATGTACTTGCAACATTTTAAATATCAAACAGACGCAACCAGGTTCTTTTTTTATAAAGCAAGAAAATAACATAGTTATTAGGAAAAGATTAATAGAAATCAGCAAATGAATTGATCTTGAAAAGAGAAGCTCGTTTGTACAAGTGACATAAAAGCCTCCAAAGAGCAGAGCAAACGTCCAAACACCTTCAGCCTCTAACGATGATGAATAAAATAAACCGGTTATTAATGCCTTCATTTCACCACATGTGGATTATTCTAACTCTATAAAGTAAAACGCACTAAATCATGCAGCTGCCGGGGTTTTACACAGAACAACTCGATGTCTGAATTATGACATCGCTGTGTGAATTATACATTTATGTCATGAAAAGGTTAAATGTTCAGCTGCGAGCGTTTTCTCTCACCGACAAGAGCTACTTCTGTTTTCACAGCGACCTCTTTCAACTGGCTTTACTTTCATCTCCATGTCCAGAACACACGCACACACACACGCACACACACTCACATGCACACACACTCCATGCACCTTGCAGGTACTCACAGCTCTTAAACTTTGAAGAAGAACTTCCTGAAAGTGACAGATTTACCTGCAGGCACTCGGCTCCACTTTGCGACACGGTGTCTGTGGAGCTACTGCAGGAGGAACAGTGGCGTCCTGACACAGAGCGCCTCCTCCCTTCCCCTCCAACCCGGTCTTGTGACTCTCGGGATGACAGCTGACACCACTCCTACAAAATAAGAGCCCCGGGCTGCCGGAGTGAACGGTTTTTCCTCTTGGTTTTCTCAATCTTTCTCCTCGATTCTCACCGTTTTAAATGGGTTTCTTATTCTCTCTCTGTCGGTTAATTTAGTTTTAACTTCTTGAGTTCACATCTCTCTGTTTTCATGGTCAGTGCTGATGCTTTCCACTCGCCTGCTCAGGTGTAGAGCTGCACGATTAATACAATATTAATCTCAATCATGATGTGCGCTCTGCTCATAGGAAGCTCCTGAAGTAACGGAGTAACAATGAAACACAACAGGGAGCAGAGCTAATGCTTCAGAATGGATCGTCATCCGTAGTTCGGAGGACTTGGGATTTGTTAATGAGCAGGAATGTGGCACAACAGGGCAGTGACAGCAGGGCTCCGCTGATTTACTTTGGGCACAAAGTTGTGCAGGTTATGCACGGTGAACACACAGCAGTCTTATAGCAGCACAACATGCAGTGCAGAGCTTTGATGACCACACGCGTCACATGCAAGCCTGCAGCTGCTTCACAATAAAAGCTTTTAACATGTAAAAATACTCGAATGCTTAAATTGTGAAAATAGAGACAATCTTGAGGCCGCACTGATGAGCGCCCTTTGATCGGAGCGAGGACAAAGTGGAATCAGGTGAAGCTGCTCCCCTCACGTCGGATTATCTCATGCGTCTCCTCAAAGGAAGCCGGTCTTGTCCTCTTGTCTTTGTATTGTCTTTGTATTTTCAAGCCGCGGGGCCCCTGAGCCTTGTGACCGCAGCCCTGAGGCCCGTCAGCATCATTTACTCAGTCTGTGTTCTAGTGAACCGGAGAGGGAAACACAATGTGTACACAGCTCCTCGCTCCCTCCGTCCTTCTCACCTCCACCTTCTTTCATTGTCAGATTCACTCTCTCTCTCTCCAGCAAAGTAGACAAATAAACCAGCCCAGAGCCATTAAAACATTTGTCACATAGTTTGTACGGCGGATTATTGGGGCCATAGGTTAAAAATAAATAAAATACGGAGCTGCTGGAGGGGGTAATATATTCTGAGGAAAACACTGTTAAAAAAATGTTATTAAAGTTTAAAATTTACGTGAAAGAACTCACACATTTACGAGAAAAAACTTGAATATTTTCTGAGACTATAAAGTCATAAATCTACCAACTTCCACTTCACAAGTTTCTCATACATTTTAAACTTTAATCTGTTAAAAGATTTATTATTTTACCTGTAATGCCGTCGTACAGCTAGGTTACAAAGTTAGAAATGATTAGTTTTTTTAGATAACAGAATAAATGTAACTGCATCTTCTGCCGGACACGTCGGCCGTATTTGGGATGGAAAGTTAAATGTTTCCGCGGTGTTTGTGTCATGTTTTGTGCACAGCGGCGGGGGAGGCTGTCGGCAGCGTCACATGTTGGTGTCTGCAGGCCGCTCTCAACAACAAACAAGGCAAAACCACAAACAAAAACAGAGCGACAACATTCACCAAACGCAGAGCGGCATCTTACCGGACACAGGCGACAGCACCATGCTCCCCGACCTCTGAACTTCGTCAAATTTACTGAAGATGACGTTCAGCCTGGAGAGAGGGGGGGGGGGGGCAGAGAATTAGAAAATAAACAGCCCTGCTGCCTTCAGGCCTCTGGAAAACAGAAAACTGGCTCCTTTCAGACTCCCCAGGGGGCAGCGAAATAGACCAAAGTAACATCTCGCCGCCCAGGCTGCTTCCAAAAATACCCGAGCAGTGAACGCCGTGCGCCTGCTGCTGGTAATAATATCAGAAGATAAACCGCATCATCAGTGTCTCCGTAACACCGGCTGCTGTGCGTCTGTGGTAGAAGACGAAATGATGTTTTCTCTGAGCCACACAGGACGGGCAAGCTTTGAGCCGCAAACTTGCACTTGTGGTTACAGCTTGTTTCTATCCCTGTAACCTGATATATATCTATCTATATATATATATAGATATATATATATATAGATATAGATATATATTTGGGTCTAGGACTGGTAAAGAAAGAATCACTCCTGAAGAGCCAGACTCTCTTTAAAAACGTCTTTTATCAGCTTGACACTTCATGCCTTTCCTTCCCGTCTGTTTGGTGTTGACAGTCCTTTATAAGACTTATTATATTTATATATACACACATATATATATATCTCACAGAGAGCATTTGAACGCACCGTGACTGAGGCAGCCCCTTCTTTCCCAGGTCCATTCTCACCCGCTCTCCGACGTGGCGGTAAATCTCGATAAGGCAGTTCATGGCTCCGTCACGCACCTACAGGACCAGAAACTTAATTATTAGTTAATTAACTAAATCTTCTGAACTTGTACTTTTATTCGATGACGAGAATAACAATTTGCCGTTTTGCTGCGATGACAGAAAAACGTTTCTCTCCTAAAAAATAAAATAAAAAGTGTAATTCACTGTGAAGTCTTTTGCTCCCGTTTTAAAATGTATTTTATGTGACGCTGCCTTACTTTGTTTCCTCATTTCATTTGTACTCATGCGTACTTTTATTACCGATTCTGTTTTTTAGATGCTTTTAACTACGGCTTGGTTCTATGCTACTTTTATAAGTGCAAAATAAAGAAAATCCAAATGAAATGAAATGCAGGAACTTTCCCTTCAGTGATCAAATATGTGTGAACTGTTTTTTTTTATGTTTCCAGCTGGCGTCAACTTTCCTCTGACAACCAAAAAGGGCGATTAAAACAAGTGTAGGCGTCTCCTGCAGAGCAAACACGAGAAGTGCTTCAGTGCACACGTGCGAGTGCGTTTGCTCGGCTGCAAGGTCACAGGGTCGATCTCTGCCAGTAGCTAAAGGTTTCTACCCAAATATATCAGCAAAAAGGAGGATTTGGAAAAGAAAGCAGAGCTGTGGTGTTCGTGTTTGACCAGCAGGGGGCGGCGCTGCTACCTGACTGGTGGGATCTCCCAGCAGGTGACAGATGTGAGGAACGATTTTACTGAGCGTCAGGCTCTGAGATCCAAACCTGCAGAAACAAAGCACAACAAAACATCAACCTTTGTGCAAAGAAGTCACTTCAGTTAGTCCGGAAATCAATAGGCAGCGAATGTGATCCATAAATATACTTTTCCAGGCAGAAATGACAAGAATTGGTTGGTTGAAGCTCCTGAAATGTGAGTACATTTAATATGTTTGGGTGCTTTGTGCAAAACGAGCAATTTAAAAGTGTCAAACTATGATCTGGGCTTTCTGGAGTTAGAAAATATATATACGTGCATCTGTGGAAGGAATGATTTATGCCAGATTTAGCTGTAAAATTTGAAGTCCCGGGCTAAAGATATGCAGATTAATCAATAATGAAAGTGTTTTATTATTAATTAATTATTATTAAATGAGTTGTTGTTAGTAGCAGCTCAAATCTCAGCTAGATAACATAAAACTTTATTCATCTGGGTGGAAAAGTAGGATCGAGTTCAAATATATCGTGTACAAATAAAACTAAATATAAGCAATAAACATGATTTATATTAAGAAATTCTGAACAGAGGCGTTAGGTGCTGCACTTACACGTTGAGGGTTGAGATGAGACAGAGGCAGAGGCCTTCTCTGCTCCGGTTGTTCTTGTGTTTGAAGCCTCCCATCATTCGCTCCCACACAAACTGAGCACACACCAACATTATAGAATTCACATTTGCATCATAGCCAGAACACTGCAATCACTGCGTGCATGAAGAGCATTTCAATTTGAAGGTTGCTGTTGTGCACCTGAGGGTTCGCAGCCTGGTCCATAACCTTCAGCAGCAGCGCCTGGTCCTGCTCTCGAACTTGGTCCTTGGCGTCTCCGAGCCGGTCTATGAGGCTGGGCAGAACTGAGCGGACACAGGACACGTTAGGGCCTTTGTAGCTGGACAAAAGTAGATTTACGGAGCCGGGGGGACGGCGGTAATATTCAGAGAAACACACAGAATTAGCAAGATTCAAATCGGGAATTTACAAGAAATAAAGTAGAAAATTCTCTGAGATTAAAGGGTAAACTGTCGGGAAGAAAATCACAGATTTGATGGGTTAAAAAATCTGAAGAAATGTTGTTTTGTTGTGGTGGAGCCAGAGTAAAGGCCGTTTAAAAATACAAACGCACCTTATAAAGTCAGTAAGGGAGGGAAGTAACTCCTGACAATGACAACATACAGACAGAAAATCTAACATTTTTACTGCAGCAATGAGACTTGAGAGTTTGATTTTCGGCTCCGTTATTTATTTATTATCTACAAATCGCTCTATTACGGCGTCACACATCTGCTCTTTTATATTAAAATATCTTCACTTCTTTGGGCTAATTTAACAACATGTACAAATGTATTTATTTAATTAGTTCATTAATTTGATTACTGCACTGACTCCACATATTACTACATGAACGTTGTTATCTTAAACGCCTAAAATGTAAATCTAATTACTCAATTTTACATGCCACAGACATTTTATAACATTTTATAGGCCACAACTAGTTGAGGGAATATAGATAAAGTCCTTTATCACAGCATATGTAACTTCAGATAACAATAAAATTAAACTTTATACAAAAAACTGTCAGTAATGTACGCTTTTGGCTAATGCAGAAAAGTAAAAGCCTTAAAAATCAAAGTTTAACATCGTGTTGATGCAAAAATCATAGAAAAATCCAATGCTCATTGATAAAAAAACACGATATAAAACAGCTCATAAAAATCTGTATTAACAATTGTCATTTCAACAAGAAAGAAGTTAAACATTAAGATATATATATATATATATATATGAAAAACATGAACATTTAAAGTTTATCAGTACATAGGATACCTGTCTGCAATAAAAAGGAAAAGTTCAAACTTAATTAAACTGCGTATGGAAGAGTAAAAAGATACAAATAACATTTATATATTTGCTAAAACCATAAAATACATAAAGAATAAAACGTAAGTAACACAATGACATTTTTTATTTAGTCAAAATGACAGAATGTGCCTTTAAATATTGTTAGATGCACTATGCAAATGATATTCATATATGCATTTCACACATTTAGATAATAATCATTATAATCAATAAAAGCTTGAATGTGATTGGCTGATATGCTGCATGACAGCTCTAATTTAAAAGCCCTGAATGTCATTCCCTCCCTTTTTAACTGAGTGATAATCAGAATAAATGAAGCGGCTCACCCGTCCCAACCTGCGTCCTGAACCTCTCCTGCAGTCTGCTGACCAGAGCCGACAGGATGTCCATCCCCAGCAACACCACCTGACACACACGCCATGACGGAGGAAACACAGAAACATTCACTGCATGAGAAGCAGCAGGAGAGCAATGGATGTGAATGTGGGCTGCAAGGCATTGTGGGTAATTTGACTAAACCAAGAGTTTTCATTAAAAAGGAGAGAGAAACTAATCTAAATTGATGGGTTTCGTGCAAGAAAAGTAAAAACAAATCATCCGATCTGTCGTTGTGTGAGTGAAACTGTGAACTGAAAACCATGAGTGAGGACAGCTGCAGCATTTTAGAAGCTGCTCTGCACTTCCTGCCCTGCAGCTTTCCTTGTCATGGGGTGGTAGGGAGGTTCAATGAACGTGTAGTGAGAGTTTCCCTGCTGACACCATATCAACACATATGCGTCACCTGGACTTCTGCTCAGGCTATGATGCAATTTTTGGAAACTCTCGTAAATCTGAGAGATTTGACTTGTAAAAGGTTTAACATGCGAAGGAAACCGCAGAGCGCGACCTCTGGTGCCACCTGCAGGACACCGAGCGGAGCTGCACGAGCTGGTGCTGCACGAGCTGGTGCTGCACGAGGCGGTGCTGGGAGGTGTGAGGAACATTTCTGCTTTAAATGTGTAAAAACACAAGTCAAAGCTATACTGTACAGGGCGTAAATAAGTACCATTTAAAACGAGAAATGGAGAGAGAAAAGAGGCATTTCATTTTTAGTATCATTTCATTTAGTTATTTTTTTTAATTCTTATTATTTTATTTAATTCATTCGTTTTTTTTATTATTATTATTTTTTTTTTTTTAATTATTTTATTTAGTTTTTTAAATTATTATTTTATTTAGTTCTTTTTTTATTATTTTATTTCGGTTTTCTAAAATTATTATTTAATTCATTCTTTTGAATTATTATTTTATTTAGTTTTTTTTAATATTAGTATTATTTTATTTAGTTTTTTTAATTATTATAATTTAATTCATTCTTTTTAATTATTATTTAATTTAGTTATTTTTTTATTATATATTATCATTAATTAATTTAGTTTTGTTTTTATTATTATTTAAATTTAGTTATCTAAAAAAATATATATTATTTAATTTAGTTCTTTTTTTAATTATCATAATTTTTTTTATTTTTCAAGGCTGATGAAAAAATGTGTGTGTATGTGCAAGTGAGTATATGTATATACATATTTATTAAAAGGGTAAATATGGAAAGAAGATAGACACCTGTACATTTTGTCCTGTAACTTAGTTTTGTCTTTTGTATTAGAGCTGAAACAATTAGGTGATTCATCTTTTTAGTGGAAGAACAGAACATTTATTAAATTAAAACTATTTTTCTCTGGTTCCACTTTCTGAAATGTGAGGAGTTTTTTCCTCTGTTTTAAGATTATTTTAACATAAATATATTCGAGTTTTGGTTTAAAGACGTCAACTACTACTACTACGATTATTACAACTTTCAAGGTACCTAAACCCAAACTTTGCAGACTTTTGAAGCCTTTATCATCACATCTAAAAATTGTTAAAAATGTAATTTCCAAAATCCATTTGTACCAGCAGCAATCCAAATAACCTGACATTAGTTTATTTTACCAGCTGCTGGTATTAACTTTGATTCTCTGGAGCGAGACGCCATCTGATAACAAACAAATATGACGACAGGATCGTTTCATTTCAAATATTAAAAGACTTGTGGTTTACGTGACGGACGTGATTGTGAAGATGAAACACCAGATTAGGTTGAAAATCAAGCATTTTTTAGGGAGTATATTCCAATTCAAGTGTACGACTAAGGATGCAATTAGGTAAAAAATAACATGAGACAAAAGTAGTTGGAAAATATCATAAATCTGCAAAAATCCAACATCATGCACCCTATTCCTAACCTTAAAAACAGTTACAATTAAGCATTTTCTAGTTGTATTATTACCATTTCTGACATTTCATAAGTCAAACAATAAATCAAGAAATGTATTTTCACATGTGAGTGTTAGTTGCAGCCCTCCTTAAGTAGGAAACGGACCTTCAGAACGTGCTCAGAGGTGAATACACAGCTCGTCTGACTGCAGAGTTTTACTATCAGCCATTAAGATGTCTGTATGTATCAACAGCTGATCAATAAATGTAGCCGCTGCTCGTCTGCTCACTGCCCTCCAATCAATTAACGAGAGACTAACAGCACAGGAAGCTGCGCTGCTCCATCACACACACACACACACATCTGAAGGGTTTTACCACCACATTAGTGCACAGGCAGGCAGGAAGTGGATCGCCACACACTGAAACTCACGGAGGGAAGGAAACTGGGCTAATGGTGCTGGTAAATTAAGCTCACAGCCGCCGCCGCTGACACGCTCGCCTGGGAGCCTCGTCCCCATTACGGAGGACGCTGCGTTTCCAGGGCAGCACAGGAAGCAGATAGGTTGTGTCTGTGTGTGTGTGTGTGTCTTTGTATTAAAAAAAAAGGGAGCGTCACACCAAACTCCATTGACAAATGAGCCGTTTTAGCGGCTTTGCTTTATACGTCTCCACTTGAAATCTTCTCCCAAATAAATATAGAGATTGAAACTTCAGTAGCTGAGAAAACAACCTCACCACAAGCTCCATTTAGTAGCTGTTCTGGAGCTTTCTATTGTTTCACACGGTCTTCATTAGCAGATAGGAGTTTGCTCAGTTTGCCAATAAATTGTAGATGTTAAAATTTCCCAACTTCTCGTCCATGTAGGCTTAAAAAGACTGAAAGTTCATTCTTGACCCTCGGAAACTGCGCAGGAAGATCATGCAATGAGTTACAAAGCTAAGTTGAATATTAAATACAGATTACATTAGATTCCCCACTTGACACCATATTAAACAACATATCAGGGTTTGATTTCTCCTCCCATACTGTAAGCATTAGCATGGGAGGAGCCCATTAAGAAGCGTATAAAGTGAGATCATATTTTTGATTCCTGACGACACGTAGCTGCTAAACTGCAGCAGCTCCACGCTACACGACTCTGATCGCCATGTATTAATTAAATCAGCCACGGCAGTTTCATAACCGCATAACATGTGGATGGCATGCAAATCCTGCACCACGGGAACAAGGGGAGTGGAAGGATCCTGCACTATATACAGGCAGATACAGGTCCATCAGCCACCCTGCCAGCAGAGGGAAATAAACGACCTCTCTGGGAATGGAGCGCTCCATGAGGACAGTTTGTCCCTGACACCTGCAGGAATCAACTGGTTTAACCCTTAAAAGCACCTTCCTGCAGACAATCCTACCATCCTGACTGCAGCCCTGGTCAAAACAACAACACACACATCTTGTACCTTTTTATTTATTTTTTTTACAGTAAACCTTTCAAATTTGAGTTTCAACCTTTGGGAGATTTATTACACGGCAAACTCAGACTTTAACTCTGGTGGTTAATGCCTTTTTTCCCCCACATAATTGTAATTGTTTTTAGGTTTTTGTTTCAGATTTCTGCCAGAAAATACTGTAAAAGAAAAGCCCGAATGTGTGTTTTTCTTGTAATTTCTTTAACTCAGTGTTGGAAGAAGTATTCACATCCTTTACTTGAGTAAAAGTACCAAACAGCAATGTGAAAATACTCCATTACAAGTCAAGTCCTGCATGAAAAATCTACTACTTTACTATTAGTACTACATCTATTCAAATAATTATTCATTTCTTACTCTTGTATTTAATACGTATTTATTATGTGACTTTTATTATCTTTAGTGATTTTTATTATTCGTTTCTTTTGCACTTTGTCTCGGATATATATGTATATGTATATATATATATACGTGCATCTAAAAGAGCATCTTTAGGGCTCTTTTTAAACAGATGTTTAGGATGTCCCCCTGCAGGGTCCGGCTTCTTCAGACTCTTCTCACTCACCTTGAAGTTGCTGGAGTTGACCCAGGAGCTGGCCACGACGTCCACCATCCTGTCCAGCATGGTCTGGTCCTGCTCCATGTCGGAGGACTTCTCCTCGTCCAGGATGAGCTCCGTGATCTCCTGGCCCACCTGGAGCCTCTTCCCCAGGTCCTTCTGCATCACCTGCTCCAGCAAATACTCCATGCTCACCCCCTCCTCCATGGCTCAAGCAGACTTCCAGCCGGCCCTTTCCTCCACACGTTTAGTCCACCAAAGCCCTGACGGTTCCCGGGCGCCGCTGCAGGATCCCCCCGTTTACACGGCCGTTATTGCCCTAAAGAGGCAGTTCGTCAGGTCGGGGAACGAGCCGGAATGAGCACCACAACATCGGCTGCCTTGCACGTCACACTGCATCCTCCTGGAGCGAAACACAACAAGAACAGGGCGACAATTAAAGTTTACACACTTAAATGGAGAGTTAACGGTCACATCGATGACTTTATTTATATATTTCTGTCTAAATCCATCTCTGACACACGTCGCTCAGCATTAAACACACTCACGACGGTTTGAGTTCAGACTTAACTGCACAAGTTAACGTTAAACGTCAACAGTTAATGTAGCTGTTAGCTTCTCCTGCTAGCACACTTAGCTCGCTACTAGCAAGCTTTTATTCAAAATACGCTCGCGCTAGTGTTAGCTAAGTGAAGTTAGCAACGGCCGCGGAGCAGCAGCGCGAGCTCTCCCGGGACTCGCCTGTCTCGAGCGGGTTAATTCGTTAGTTATTGATCCAGCGGCCGCTTACATTCACTCACCGGATGGACTGAGTCGTTCCCAGGAAAAAAGTCCGAAGTGGCGACGCTGCCTCCGGCCACAAACTACCGTTACTTCACGTCAGCGGCTCACTTTCTTTGCGGGAGTTGAAACTGCTTCGCTTTGATCCTGGAGCCATTGTACAGAGTGACGTCAGCTGGCTGTCCTCAACTCAGTGCATTAGAAGACGTTAAATCATTATTTTACTGTAAATCATAGCGTGTCCCAAGACAGACGCCGTAGAGACTGCAGTGAAGGAAGCCGCAGAAAGGCGACACCTGCCGGCAACAACACCCCCTGCAGGCCGGGGGGGGCTCCTTCTTCTTCTTCTTCTTCTTCTTCTTCTTCTCTTCTTCTTCTTCTTCTTCTTCTTCTTCTTCTTCTTCTTCTTCTTCTCATCCTTCTCCTTCTTCTTCTTCTTCTTCTTCTTCTTCTTCTTCTTCTTCTTCTTCTTCTTCTCATCCTTCTCCTTCTCCTTCTTCTTCTTCTTCTTCTTCTTCTTCTTCTTCTTCTTCTTCTTCTCTCCTTCTTCTTCTTCTTCTTCTTCTTCTTCTTCTT
>CALSCE010010776.1:851453-864132 GCA_943593645.1 Bovichtus variegatus
TTAATATATGTGTGCACATGTATGTGTGTGGGGCTGACACGGTTTTATTATTTTTACTGGAAAGTAGTTTGTGCTTCGATTTGAAAAGTGCTATATATAAATAAAAACATAATAATTTTTACTTTTCTGACTTTCTCTCCGTTCATCATCTTTAGTTGTATTCTAAAATATGTTGCATGATATAAAATCTGCTTGAATATGAAGATGAAGGAGTAACACCCGGTGTCTCACGTGACTCTGTGCAGCTGATGAAGATCATGGTGAAGGTCAGCGACATCTCCAACGAGGCGCGCCCGATGGCCGTGGCCGAGCCGTGGCTGGACTGTCTGCTGCAGGAGTTCTTCAACCAGGTCGGTCCGTGGCGCTGATCCACACCCTCACTGTGCGTCACTCACTCTTTGTAAATGCATGACGTCTCAGCTCCAATGAAACATTAAAGCACAACTCACAGCCAGCTTAACTTTTATTAAGTACGTTTCCTGCACAAACAATACAAAGTTGGTGACAATCATTGACGTATCACTGTGGAAAAATTAAAAATAAAAGCTTTTAGTGTACAGAAATATATAAAAAAAAAAATTTTCTTCATAAAAACAACAGTGGTATTAGGTCTGAAATTGGAAAGTGGAAAATAATATTAATATATATTTTTATGATCATTTCTGCCCTTTAAGAACATCAGAGCAACTTTACGCATCAGGCTTGAGAATGTACTTCACAGGCCGAAGTATAAACTTTAAAGAGATTTAAAGTTATTAAAGCCGCATCACGTGCGCTGGAATCAAGTCTTCCAGAAAGAGAACAAGCTGTTCTTGTTGTGCAGAGCGACTCGGAGAAACTCAAAGGGCTGCCAGTGGCTCCCTTCATGGACCGAGACAAAGTGTCCAAACCGTCCTCTCAGACCAACTTCATCCGCTTCGTCCTGCTGCCGCTCTTCTCCGAGCTCACCAAGCTGTTCCCCTGCCTGGAGGTAAACGCTGTGTGTGGTTAAATCTATGTAACGGCACCAGTGGGACCCGACTGGGAACGCAGTGTTTGAAATGTGCCTGTGTCCTGTCGTGCAGCAGCACATCGTGGAGCCGGTGCGACGGGCCCTGCAGTATTACTCCGACCTGGAGCGAGCGAGCAAGGAGGGCGCGGCCTGAGCAGGAAGTCTGCACAGCACTCAGCGGCTTGTTAAGAGACGCATGTAAGAGTTTGTTGAGGTATTTAACCGTTTGCTGATATTTGAAGTGAGAGGAAAGTTGTACACGTCTTGTGACACTTTCCTGTAGTTAGTTCACTGTAGGTCGCTCTGGACAATGGACCTGTAATGTAAAGTAATGTAAAGTAATGTAAAGTAATGTAAAGTAATGTCATGTAAAAGGAAGATTAGTTTAGTTTAGTTTAGTTCAAATGGCTTGAAATCACCTTGTAACCTCTTCATCTGGTGGACGACGTTAAAAAGATAACTGGTGATATTCTTTGTTTTTTATTGTAAACAAATCCCTCTTTAAAATAATCATCAATACCATTCACTTGGTCGTGTTTAACGGCTAAATTTGAAACTTATTCTGGATTTCTTGCCATCTTCCACTGTTTTTCACCATTTTAAATGTTTTTTTTAAGGCATTTTTAGAACAAAACTTGAAATTGAACTTATTACTTTTACTTTATGAATGTAGGAACTGTTAGTATTTTGTGTTAAAACCATCGTGCTTGGCATTAAATGAAACAGTCAACTCTGAACCTTGTTTATTCACCAGCTGAAGGTTTATTGTTCAATCACTTCATTTACAAATTCAAAAAAGAAATAAAAGTGCAAATATCTGTTTTCTGTACGAGTGATGCATCTGATAAATATTTAGTTAAAGTAACCAGGGCTCAACATTAGTGTGTTTTAAATTAAATAAAAAAATGCTCACAATAAATCTTCAATATATACAACAGTTAATGTTTCAATACATTCTCTTGGCATTTAAAAACACAAATGATCATTTGCTTCAACAGCGTGGAGTGTTTCCCAAAACTTTCCAGTCTTTATGTCCCGTATTTTCACTACAACAAATATCACGACACAGCAAATGGCGAGGGGATGAACGCGCTGACCGCGTCCACGGACGGGAAGCAAAGGAACTTGTTATCGGTGAAATATTAGCAACATTTATGACACTTGAGTTATTTTCCTTCATTGGGACCGTGGCGCTCTGCTGATGAAGAGTAACGGGAGCTCGTTAGTCGGCGACGCACATACAGTACGTCGTGCACGGATTCTCTTTGTACTCGCTGTGGGATTTAGTGCTGCCTCACGGGGAAATCCTCCCAAAGCCACAGTCCTGAGTCTCACTGTGGGACGCCTCCAAACACGTTTCAGATCCAGACGTTTGGAGAGCAAAGACCAACGCACACGGTACCGGCACACAGCTGATCTTGTTCCCAGCCGTTACCAAGTTATGGATGTGCTCGGGTCATACATTTAGAACCAAATCTCAACTTTTTCCTCCCATTTTGACAACACTACAAGACAGCCAACTAAATGTTGCTGTCGCCAATCAGCCTCTTCTCCCTGGTCAACACTCTGGAAACACTTCCAGCTGATCACTACTTCACTTCTGCTTGGAAGTAAAAAAATGGGATTATAAGAAAGAAATCAGCATGCTCATAGAAATGCACCGATCCGACACACAGCGTACCGATCTTTCCCCCAGAGTTTGGACGTTTTAAAGTGAGGCTGCACGAGTCAGAGTGTCACCTGCAGTAGATGCACTTTGTAGACACAGACAGGAAGCAGGAAGCTAAACAATGTTCTGCTGTGGACGTATTTCAGACACCTAAAAAAGTCACTTTCAGTTTAAGTGCATGTTATATTTAGAATATTTTCACCCCTTTACCGTGCTGTCAGAGAAGTGCAGCTGCTATCTCGGCTCTCTTTAAAGACACCAGACTCCATTGACAAAAACAGTCATTTAAGCTGAGAGAACACAGGAGCTGCTGGTGTACTGCTGCCTCCGTCAGGTAGTTAGTTTGTGTTATTGTGAGACTTAAAGATTTAAAGGTTTAGTTCAGAATCACCAAAGTCTCACAATAACACAAACTAACTCCCTGATGGAGGCAGCAGTACACCAGCAGCTCCTGTGTTCTGTCAGCTTAAATGACTGTTTTTGTCAATGGAGTCTGGTGTCTTTAAAGAGATAACGGCTGCACTTCTGACAGCACGGTAAAGGGGTGAACATATTCTACATATAGCGTGCAGTTTAAGACATTTTTAGGTGGCTAAAAATACGTTTTGCTGCTGTTACACTGACTATGGACAAGTGCCTTATAACCCCACTTCAAAACATGCAAACTATGCCTTTAATGAGGTCTGTCGTGGCTCCGATAATGATCCTGCATAACAGGTTGATATATCACAAGTGATATAGATGAATCTCCACGTGCTATGAACCTAAAGTTTGCTGTTATCGTACACATTTTAAGGCTCATTGAAACCTTTTGACACTATTAAATTAACACGAGATACCAAAAAGCCAACTTCTGATTCAGTTTGTGCCTTGAGGTCAAAGTAACAAACACGTTACACTGGTGAGGACGCGTCAACATGAACACAGGCAGCATTAATATAAATATGGCAGCAACACAACATTGTCAAACACAAAGTGCAGCAGTCCCAAAGTCTCCACCTCGAAACAAAATCAGTGTTACAGTTTATAAGATAATATCAAGGTCTCATTTTTTAGTACTATTTTATTGCAATAACCATCAAATCACCCAGATTTGAGGATTCCTACAAAATTCTGTACTTTTCACAGATTTTCACTTTTGATAAAGCGATTAGATTTTTTTCAGTATCAATAATCCAGTGTTGAAATACAAGGTTTGTACTTTTAGTTCTGTGAAGTCGTACGTTTAAGTTTGTGCCAGAACACGGCAGAACTGCCACAACCAGTAAAACCGGAGGAAAGAATTCATCAATTAATGAATTGACCAACTGTAATAATGACATTTGTAAATGAAACCGTTTCCACGGAGACGATAGCATGAATCCCCCGATCTATCTTCTCAGTCTGCAAACACTTTGATCTTCTGAGGGTTAGGAAGCGAACGCGGTGACACAGTGAACACGTGGAGCAGTGGGGGTGACCTGCCTGTCAGGAGGTGGGAGGGGCTTCTCACAGTCACAGTAGCGTCGCACCGGTGGAGGAGAGCTCGCCTCTCGCTAATTAAACATGATGGACTCTGGGTCCTGGTTCATCATCTGAGCCATGTGTCGCAGAACGTCCTTCTTGGTGATGATGCCCAGCAGACGCCTGAACACAAATAAACAGGGTCAGAGGTCACTTCCTGTCTTTACACAATAAAAGTGCTTTTGAACAGGCAACAGAAATGTGAAACATTCTTAACTGTGATGATTTGATTTTGTCTTACGTGATAAAAGCTTTTCTGCTGAAAGTCGTTGATTAGATATTTACCATTTTACTTTGTTTCACGGAAAAAAACACCTACGTTTATTCAACAAATGTCGTTTTTACATTTAGAAAATGATGGTATTGAACATTTTCTAAACGTTCGTTCACGGAGGTGTCCACAATCTTCCACATCGTCTTACCCGCTCCTGGTGACGAGACACTGGCGGAGGCCCAGCTTGCGGAAGATGTCCACCACCGTCTCCATGGGCGTGTGGTCGGTGACGGTGAAGGGGCTGAGGTTCAGGATGCGGCGCAGCTTCAGAGGCTGCGGGTTACTGGCCGGCAGCTGCGGCGCGTCCTCCGTGAAGTAGACCACCGAGCTGCTCACCACGCCGTCCTGCTTCTGACGGGCGTTTTCTGGAGGTAAAATGAAAACAAGTCTGGTCCCCGCTTCCTGATGCCGAGTATTTTCTACAAACACTCTCAAATGCTTCAGTGAAACACCAAAGATCAGAGGTCACGATCAAAGTCTAAAGAGCTGAGACACAACAGGGAAAACTCGTCTTCTGATCCACATCAGAGTTTATTTAATAACTTAGTCTGTCTGTAGATCAGCACATGAATAACAACAATTAATAATGTGAGTAATGAACTGGGGAAGTTTCATGTTTCTCTATTAGTTACATTTCTGACCCTGTTCACCTGAAGTGTCTCCCCTGAACAAACTTACTGATGGCGAGGGTGAGATCCCGGCGCTGAACGAAGCCGATGAGCCTCTCCGACTCCCGGGACACGACCACCGGGAAGCCGTTGTAGTCGGTGTCTTTGATCAGCGTCTCCACGTCCTCCACCGTGGTGCTGTCCTGGGTGAGGACGGCCAGAGGGGGGTCGTTCCTGCGGGGCCGCATCACGTCGGTGGCCAGTGTGCGGTGTGTGAACTCGTCCCGGACGTCCAGGTACGGGTAGCCGTTGAGCTGGATGTGAGACTCGTAGATGCCCTCCTTCCCGAAGGCGTCCGCCACCCACTTGCTGGTGACGGCGGCGGCCATCAGGGGGACGATGTACTCCAAACCGCCGGTGAGCTCGAACATGATGACCACCAGGGAGACGGTCATCCTGGTCACGCCGCCTGAAGGGACGCAACCACAGCTGGTCATCTCAGGAGGCAGGAAACAACGCGTGTGTGTGTGTGTGTGTGTGTGATCATTTATTAAGCAACAACATCAGCTTATCAAATGTGAGGATTTATTTTTAACTGAAGAGCGTTCTGCTTTGGACAAAACAAGACATTTATTTACTATTTTTGCTGTGTTTTCATACAGCAAACAATGTTAATGTTTAATTGAAAACATTTAATTGACCCACGTATGGATCCTGGAGTAGGACTCTACAACTATACAATTATATAAATCAATCAATTACATTTTCACTCAAATGATGCAGTTAAAAACATATAATGATCAATACTGCTTCCTTATTCTTTCTTTAAAAAGACAAATTAATTCAGAAAATTCATTTTGAAAAGGTTTTTAAATTTCTGTTTCTCCGTTCTCTATTCCCAGCTCGTTTTAAATGCCACTCTGAATAAATTTAAAACGGATTTTAAGCACAATTTTTCATCATCCGATTTACAGACAAACAGAGACGCAGTGTAAAGATGGATGAACTGTGTCCGCTCACCCAGACAGGCGGCGGCGCCCACCATGGCGTAGAGTCCCGGAGTGACACAGTCTGCGCCGGGCCGGCACCAGTTCTTGAAGATGATCCAGTCGTGGTGGTGGTACGCCATCTGCTCCACGGCGATCCCCACGATCCGTCCTGCAATAGCTCCAACCGCCATGCTGGGAATAAAAAGACCTGACGGGATCTGGGAACAGAAAGGACGTCAAACTTCAAGCAAGGGTAACAAAAAGCTTTGTTTTTTATTCACAGGGTCATATCTGCCGACCCTACGCGTCACAGTATTATCTTGTGGCAGCAGCGACATGGAGAGTGTGTTCAGTATAATGTGAGGCGCTCTGACCAGGAGTCTGACAAAAGATTTGTTTACGCTTTGATTCTGCACATTTAAACGCACAACATGTCATTTTCTCTCAATGAAAAAATAAGGAAGACGCAGTTGCTTCTCCGCGTTTCTGAGACATGTGAGAAGATTACATAATGTACGTTCTTGACAAACCAAACGTAACCCTCGTCGTCTTCTTGGTACTGACCTTCATGCCGAAGGTGAAGATAGTGATGACGATCTTGAAGACGAGAGCGAGCGCGAGCTGCCACAGAGCGTTGTAGACCCCGGGTCCCGCCGGTCGGTCTGGGATGTCGTCCACCGGCCGACTCATGTTGGGGTTATTGATATAGTCACAGAGCTGCGACGACTCCAGCGCGCCGCAGTCGTTGAAGAGCTCAGAGATGAGCTCGCTGGTGCTGCGACGGGTATACGGGTTGGGGAACGCCAGCAGGGCGGTGATACCCGTCACAGCGATGACCTCCAAGACCGGGTACTTCCCCAGCTGGGTGGTCTTCCTCCGACGGCACCAGGCTATGTTGGCTCTGATGAAGAGGGTTCCCCAGAGGCCGCCAAACACGCCCAGCAGGATGAATGGCACCAGCTCGGCCATGTACCACGGCGTGTGGTACTCCACGTAGAAGAGCACCAGGCGGCTGTTACCAAACGGGTTGATGGAGCGCAGCGTGAAGGCGGCGACCAGGGCGGCGAAGAAGGAACGCCACAGAGTCTTCAGAGGGAAGTAGTAACTGACCTGCAGGAGAGACGAAGGCAGGTGACGCCAGGAGAAGAACTACGCAGGAACATCCAGGTGTTGAACATCCTGTCTGGAACACACTAGTGCCGAACAGGCCGACCACAAAGGGAACAAAAACCAAAGCTCTTAAAAACAAACCTCTTCCAGGCTGAACAGAACTCCTCCGATGGGCGCGCCAAAGGCCACCGACACTCCAGCTGCTGCCGCCGCTGACAGCACCTGAGAGGTCAGAGGTCAGAGGTCAGCTACAGACACGTTCATGCAAGAACCTGCAAAATACTTAGAAATAATATGACAAATGCACCTCTAATGTTTGTATTTTAGAAATGTGAATGCACGTCTTCGGCGTACCTCGCGCCGCTTGCCCTCGTTCTTGCTGTACTTGGAGAAGAGGCTGCAGAAGAGGTTTCCGCAGCAGCAGGCCACGTGGACCAGAGGGCCCTCCTTCCCCAGGCTGAGCCCCGACGACACCGCCAGAACCAGGGTGACCGTCTTGATCAGCAGGGTCCATTTCCCGAGGTAGCCCCTGATGATGAAGCCGCTGAGGATCGTCTTGATCTGCACAAAAACAACAAGTTTTCATATCCGAGCATGCTTTTTAAAATTAAAATAAAACTATTTATGATTTTCTCTACACTAAATGCGAGGGCAATTACATTTTGTTCAGTATGGCATACATCAATAAATAGCAACGACATTGACTTCGATGCATTTTAATTTTTTGAGCAGGAAACCATATAAATAGCATGTATTTGTCCCATAAAGCAAAAATGAGAAAATGTCTCAATCTGGTGTAAAATAGTAAAAAGTCTGATAAAATAAAAAGCATGACTTTATGCTGTAATGGTTTTAGTCCTATTATAGGAGCTCAGAGTAAACTTACAAAAGTAAAAGAAAAAGCACTCACAGCTCAAAACTTATTGTCTACACAAAAAGCCATAAATGTCCCGAGTGACGCACAGGAGTTCACGCTGCTTGTCTCACCTCTGGGATTCCTGAACCGCAGGCGTACGGAGCGAACACTCGCACCAACGACACCGCCAGGAAGGCAAACAGCAGAGCCCACAGGACGTACAGGAAGTAGTTCAACACGTACGCTCCCGCTCCCTGAAAGAAGGAAGTCAATTAAGTCACAAAAGAAATTGTTTTCTCTTTTTTGCACCAATTAAATGATGCGACACAATACCAGTTTGGGACACACCAGCACAGCTACAAATGTGTATTGACCTTCTTTTGTATTATTTCCTGATAAAACTAAATGATTGAGCTTTTATTAAAAGAATAGAGAATATAGTCTTTTTAAATCTCATCTTAAGACTCATGTTTCTATCACTCACCACAGTTATTTACAAGACTACATTACTGCAATTATTTTGTCTGTTTGTCTGGTAAAACTAAGGACTATTAATGAAGAATAATGGTGCAGCTCTGCGTCCTTAGTAACTTTTCTGATGGTGTTTTATTTTGGTGAGAGCCAGGTCTGACCTCAGCGTGGCCCGTCATCAGCTCGGCCCACTTCTGCCACTGGGGACACTTGTCCCGGTCGTCAAAGGTCGTCTCGTTGGACGTCCAGCAGCACTGCTCGTGGCTGTACCAGAAGGCCGTCAGACACACGCCTTCCTTCAGGTCTGTCATCCAGTCCACCGCCAGGTCAATCACTCCGGCCAGCGTACCTGCAGAAACCAGGGCGCGTCAGGGCAACTCAGAGTCTTACAATGAAAGATGATGTTTCAGGCTCTGTGTTCAATGAACTCGAGATGCACCGATGCAGAGAACTATAACTGACAGCAAACACAAACATACATATCAGAGAAGACGATAAGCCGCCCTATTATATAGTCAAATATTTATTATCTTTCTAAAACTATGCATTTATTATGAATTACTATGAACTTCTTGGTAGTAATGCCAACACAAAAACTTTTTGGAGATATTGGACGACTTCTTCCACTTTGGGCAGGTGACTTCCCTTTAACCGAGACCTGAATGTTGCATATTCTTGTCTTGTGTCACCACATAATATCATTCCTCTCTATCCAGCACAAAAACACAACAACCGTCAGTATCAGTAGTTTACACACTTTCATTTCTCACACAGGACTGCTGACTTCAGTCAACGGCTCTATGAAGCACGTGAATGTGACGCCTCGTGTAGCAGCAGCATTGTAGACGATGCAGAATAATAAACACACATTTCACTTGTATGTGAGATGATGCACTTCGTCCTCCCTCCCGACTGACCTGAGAGGAGTCCGATGAGCAGCATCACCACCCATCCTGACCAGGCGTCCAGCAGGCTCTTTATCAGCTCCCAGAAGGACTCTTTACTCTTACTGGTGATCTGGGAGACAAACAAGGAGGAATTAATGACGTTCACTCGCAGAGTTTGCATTGACGAGCTGATAATGAGACTTTTCAAACATGCTGACGTTTTATTCTGTATAAAGTCGCAGGTACAAAAATGTACCTGAACCGTTCTGTTAATGTTCTTATCAGGTTTCTAACAACACAAAAGTAACTTCCCCGGCCGGTACAGAGAGTAGAACTTAGGGAACAGCTGCAATAAGAAACATCAACGACCTAAATACACTGTACGATCTATAGAAAGGCCGATCAAACCTTGCGGTGGCGGTCCGTGTCTCTGGATTTCTCCCGCAGCCAGTCGATGGTGTGGAAGTCTTCATACGTGCCCACATCAGGAAAAGGCTCGTCCAGGAAATCCATCAAGTTTCCAGCTCCGTTCATCTCCTCTGTGGGCGTGGCACTGCTGACACCTGGCAGAAGAGCATCAGGAGAACCTTTACAGTGACATGTGCTTTAATTACTCTCCTCAAAGCATGCTGTGGGGGGGAAGACTATGGTCAGCCTCCATCTCACACAAAAGCTTCATGTTTGCTGTGAAATACAGATGCTGCTCGTGTGTATTTCGTCAGACCTCTCTGGAGAGGCAGAACTTTGGGATGGGATTTCTCACTTCCCAATCTGTGTTGCATCTACTGGATGAATAAAGTTGTATCTCAACTTATCATAATTGGGTTATGAAATGTTTAAATGTGTTCTTTTGCCCGGCCAACAGTCCAAACTCAGAGTAATTCAGAGAGGCTGGAACTAGACCATTTTAGAGTTTTTGAAGCAAACGCATTATTACTCAATCATCAAATAGTTTGGACACATGTTCAGGCCATCAGCTGACTAAATAACTGATTAATCTTTACTTGAAAAGAGATGAAGAGTGAATAATCTCCCTGATCCATCACGGTGCAGATCACTGCCTGGGAGGAACATCAGGGTTTTATTTAGTGCTCATTGCATTAACACCCATGAATGAATACACAGAAGAAGGCACATCAAATGCTGCAGGTACAGATTAGTGTTAGCATGTCAAGCTAACTGTGTGCATTAGCATTAGCATTAGCATTAGCTCGATAAAGTCGTGCTTTACCTTCTCCAGCGTCCATGTCACAGTCCGTGCTCACGACTGCGGGGGCGAAGTGTTGCTTTTAAATGAATAACCTACTTAAAGTCGGCTTTGTTGTGCATTTCAGCGTTAAAATAGAGAGGAAAGTGGCGTTAGATGTGAAGAAATAAACATCCAGCGTCAGAGACGGCTTCCCACAATGCACCTGTTCAGACCCGTCAGAGATCGTCTATTGGAACCGAAATATAATAAAACATAAAGTTCTCTTAAGTGCTTCATGTGTTTGTCATGTATTTATATATATTGTATATATTACAGTATGCTGCATCCTGCCAGCTTGTGGATTTCATAATGTTATTTATTTATCATATTTTGTAGTAATAATCTGAATCCATATTTCCCTCTGAGATGTAGTGGAGCAGAAGTATAAAGTAGCAGAAAATAGAAATACCAAAGTAATTATATATAAACATTAATCAATGGTAAGTGTACAGTAAAACGTGATTTCACTGTTAAAAACAATGAAATGACAATAAATGTGTTCTATTAACAGTTTTTTGTTGCACACTTTATAACATTTTATATATCAAGTTTTGTTAATGATTAGTAAACCTTTAAGAAATCCTTTTTAAAACATCTATAAACATTACTCAGATAGATGGAGCAGATATTTATAACACTTTGTTAATGGTTTGTAAACCGTCTATAAACATTATTTGGATTTCTATTATAAAGCGGCAACTTTAATGAAACTATTTTTTTTTAAATATCCATAAACCTTATTTAGATAGATAGTAAATATCTTAATGTTTAATAATTTGTTTCTGGTCCATCTATTTATGTAATGTTTAAAGATGTTTTACAAATCATTTGGTAATCATTAACACATTCATATTGTGGTAAATAAATGTAATGTAAGGTAGGTAAATGTAATCAGAATGCAATTGTTATCGTCTCGCACAGCCATGATACTATATATCATTTATAAACTAATTATTACACAAACAAAACAAATATTTATCACGTGACTCTTTTTAGACATGTCTTTGTTTTTTTAATTACATAACTGAGTTTCCCAGAATAAAAGTTGATCATTTATAATATTTTTCAAACAGAAATACCTTTGTTTGTTATAAAAGATGAGTGATGTTTTTTTTAATAACATGATTGTAATGAAGGCAAACGATACACACATATCTCAAAATAATGCATTAAATATAACGCTACACGCGTTATATTTCTATTTCATATCAAGTATTTATTGAGTACATTTACAGCCGTACATTTCACAATATTTTAGAATAGTCATTTTATTTCCAGAAAATATGAAATTGGGTCTTAGAAGTTGCACAGAGGCCTGTTTGTGGCACAAAGTCACTCAGTGGAAAAGAGAACGGGCAGAGAAAAGTATCTCTCTTTAAAATGTCACTTACAATTATGTATGCATATTCACAACTTTAAAATTCTTTGTCATCTCAATGCTTTTTTTATTACATCATTACTTTGAGGAATCATTATAGAGTCACTGTTCACAGACTTTAACTAAAAACTCATCCCACAATACAGTTATCAAAAGTACAAAAATGTAAACACAGTATTAGTACTTGCACTACAGTAATATATATATATATATAAAACCATAAAGACATAAAAGTGTTAATCCCCGATCGGCACATTACCACCACGCCGACGACAGTTCACCATATTTCAAACTGCTCGTCTTTCTGGAAGGACGATCTGTGAACAATGTTGTTCCCGAAGAGTCTAGAAAAATACAAAAGCAGAGAGAACAGACGTCCTTCAGCCAGACTAATATGTGGAACAGGATTAACGATTATGAATGATTTCTCTGTAAGTCTTAATAAATGAATGTTTGCTCACCGCACAGTGTGAATGGAGGGGTTGATGGAGACCAGCCGGAGTAACTTGTCAGTTGAAGCGTCAGTGATGTCGTTGTGGCTCAGACTGTAACATGCACACAGAGAAACATATATTACTGTACATGACATCAGCCGGCTGCTGCAGGAGGCCGTATATACTGTCCAAGCACACGTTATGTTCACTTGTATATCTCCATCCATCCATCCATCTTCAACCGCTTATCCGGGGTCGGG
>CALSCE010010776.1:1014427-1046927 GCA_943593645.1 Bovichtus variegatus
CTGCTACTTCCTCTTCTTCTTCTACTTCCTCCTCTTCTTCTTCTTCTGCTTCTTCTGCTACTTCTTCCTCTTCTTCTTCTTCTTCCTCTTCTTCTTCCTCTTCACTCTCTTCTTCCTCTTCCTGCTTGTAATTTTTACTCTTCTCTTCTTCACTTTCCTCCTCATTTTCACCCTCTTCCTCCTCAGCACTACTCTCCTCCTCCTCTTCTCCTCCCTCTGTCTCACTCTCTCCATCACTCTCTTCTCCCTCCTCCTCCTCTTCCTCCGAGGACTTTAAGGACTCACTTTCACCCTCCTCCTCCTCCTCGCTTTCCAAATCCCCCTCTTCTTCCTCACCTTCCTCCTCAGACTCTCCTTCTGCGCTCTCTGTCTCGTGACTCGACCCTTCTTTGCTTTCCTCCGCCTCTCCTACATCACCTTCTTCACTCTCTTGTGATTCGGTCGCGTCTTGGCTTTCACTTCCCACCGTGCCGCTTGCTTCCTCTTCCTCCTCTTCCTCAGCACTGCTCTCATCT
This sequence comes from Bovichtus variegatus, assembly GCA_943593645.1. Classification (NCBI taxonomy): domain Eukaryota; kingdom Metazoa; phylum Chordata; class Actinopteri; order Perciformes; family Bovichtidae; genus Bovichtus; species Bovichtus variegatus. The sequence continues at coordinate 1,014,943 of CALSCE010010776.1, forward strand.
TCCTCCTCATCCCTGCTCTCCTCCTCGCCTACTTCGGTTTCAGACTCTTCTTCTGGTTGAAGAGTGTTGCTCTCTTCTTCTTCTTCTTCTGTTGTTACTTTCTCGACACTGTGACTGGCATCCTCCTCTTCGTCCTCACTGACGTCTGCACTTGTCCTCTGCCCTTCCTCATCCTCCTCATCCTCCTCCTCCTGTTTGCCTGTCTCAGAGTCCTTCCTCTCCTCCTCACTTTCATCCTGACTCGTTGTCTTCTCGTCCTGACTCGTGCTGCCTCCAGGACTCTGCGGTATGATGTTGATGCTGACGGGGGATTTGTTGCTAAAATCTGCAGCGTAGGATTCCTCGCTCCGGGATTTCTCCGCGTCGACTCTCAGGACGCCGCGGCTGCTCCTGGATGGGGATGGCGACGGCGACCTTGAGCGGCTTCTGGACGCCGCCTCATGCATTAACAACGACCCTGCTGCGAGAGAGGCAGCGCCGGCGAGCAGCCCCAGCTTCGACAGCTTTTCTGGTGTTTCTTCTTCTTTTTTAAACTGAGCCTCTTTCTTGTTTTTCTCGTTCTTAGAGTTCTTAGATAAATCTGCGCTCTCTTTAAATTTAGACTTTCTTTTAACCTCAGACAGACGTCGAGAGCTACCTGAGCTCTCGTCATCCAAAGCATCACCCGGATGAAGCCCAGGCGTGTGTGTGTGTGTACCTGGCGAGCTGACTCCTGCACGTTTGCTTTGCACGACTTTGCTTTTAACACTGACAGGTTTCACTTTCCCTGCCGTGCTTTCAGGACTCTGTTTGGAGTCTGGCGCCAGCTTCCTGCCGACCTCGATCAGCTGGCTTTTCCCCGGAGCAGGCCTGAGCCGCTGCTTGGACGTCGCCTTCCTTATGTCCCCTACACTCAGCTTGTTTTTACTGGGTTTCCTCTGCAGCTCCTCCATGGCCATGATCAGATTCCCTCTGTGTCTCTGCGGGCTCTGAGAGCGAGCGCTGTGGCTCCTCAGGAGCTCGGTGGGTAACGCCCGGCGAGCAGAGACAGCCTTGCTCTCACGAGACGGGGAAGTGGAAGAGAAACTGCTCTGCTTCAAGAGCTTAATCTGCCCTTTTGTTGTCTTACCATGCTTACCCGTCCTCTATCCCCGGCACCAGAAAGCAGAAAGAGGGTGAAAAAGAGGCATGCATTAGAGAGGAAGAGAGACATGCAGGAAAAACAAGAGACGCAGAAGAGCAGAAATGTATGACGGCATAATGGAAATCAAAGTTTCATCAAGGCGGTACGTGAGGTTCTCTTTATTTAAATACATAAGAACTCCCTGAAGAGAGACATTTTAGATTAAGAGGGTTAATGAAAAGATTTTTTAAATTGTTTTTTGAGAATTTCTTGAGGTAACGAGGTCGAATATATATTATATATAATTTATTTTTTTTCTCCATTATTTTGATTATGATTATTATTTCAATGAATTTCAATTTACTTTCTACTTCATTACCTACTTACATTATTATTATTATTATTATTATTATTATTTACTTTGTGTGTTTGTTTTTTGTTTGTTTCTTCCCCTCACATAAAAATACTACTTTTGGATTTTATAATATTATTTGTTTACCTTTATTTTGATTATGATTACTTTCTACTTCCTTATGTACTTACCATTATTATTATTATTATTATTATTATTATTAGCATCATCATTATTATTATTATTATTATTAGCATCATCATTATTATTATTATTATTAGCATCATCATCATCATTATTATTATTTTTATTAGCATCATCATCATCATTATTATTATTTTTATTATTATTAGCATCATCATCATTATTATTATTATTATTATTATTATTATTATTAGCATCATCATCATTATTATTATTAGCATCATCATCATTATTATTATTAGCATCATATTATTATTATTATTATTATTATTAGCATCATCATCATCATTATTATTATTATTATTACTATTATTATTATTATTAGCATCATCATCATTATTATTATTATTATTAGCATCATCATCATCATTATTATTAGCATCATCATCATTATTATTATTAGCATCATATTATTACTATTATTATTATTATTAGCATCATCATTATTATTATTATTATTAGCATCATCATCATTATTATTATTATTATTAGCATCATCATTATTATAATTATTATAATTATTATTTCAACTATTATTGTGTGTTTTTTCCTTGCTTTTTCCTCTCACATAAAGATATAGATTTTGGATTTATATATGATTTGCATTTTATGAGGAAATGAGTCAATAAATAAAAAGTAATAAAAGTAATCAGACTTCTCCTTTAAACCTGAATTCACTTTGAAGCTGGTTTTAACTGCATCAGTGACACAAGATGTTAGTAAAGACTTGTGGATAATTCTTTGAGTCATTAATTCATTAGTCAATTACAAAAAGTTGTGTTTTTAGCGCATTTTTCGGCACTTTTCCTTGAATTTGGTCGTTTTGTGTGGAAACGTGTTCTGCATCTCTACCATCCCTGACCCTGAATCACAGTTCTCTTCAGTCACAAGACTAGAAACAACCTCCGATATCCAGCTGATGAAGGAGGAAGTCGATATCGATATCTGTTCATTCAAAGCGTTTTAACGAGTGTGAGTTACCTTGTGAACTGGAGACAGAGTGAGTGTTTTATCCCCGGGGTCCATCTTCATCACATGCGTCTGTCAGGAGCAAAACGGAGGAAAATGAGCAGGAACATCCACAAAGTTCCTTGTCAGCTCCGACTCGGATTCACTGCTCTCTCACCATGTTGAGGAAGTCGGAGGTGTCGCCGAGGCCTTTGACGCTGTCGGCGTCGGTCAGGCTCTCCACGACGCTGTCTGTCTCGTCTCCTGTCGGCTCTGACGAGGGACAAAGCAGAGCGCCAGGTGAGGTCCAGCCTTCTCCTTTACAAAAACAACACATCTAAACCTTTTACAGTCCTGCAGAGAGTGAAGGAAACATGCTTTGTTTGTGTCGTGGCTTTCGTTATCTCTTTGCAATCTCGTGGTTTCAAGCAGTCCCGTGATCTGGAAGTCGCAGAAAGTGCAACACAAGCTCAAAATGATTTATGGGCATTATTCGATTTTTATCTTTTATGGTTTGCTTTTGGAATGCTTTTATTATCTATAATCTATTTTATTATATTATATATTATTATATATTGTCCTATTACATTTTCTTTTTAGCTTCTGTTTACTGTTTGCTTTGCAGGCAGGATTTGGGGAAACTTCTGGTCTTTAATGTGAGTCCTCACACATTTATTTTCTATAATACTTCAATTCACCACCTCACCATCTGCGTCACTTTAATGTGCGTAGGCATGGGACATTTTAATCGGCACGCTTTTTAAAATAAATCGAATTAAAATAAACCCAATTTATGGTTAAAAAGTTTTGTACATTTCAAGACTTTTTTAGGTGTGCTTAGGCATAAAGATATTAAAATTTAATCGTTTGTAGATTTAACTGGATCATTGCTGGAAGCATAAATTGGGATTTATTATAAATAAAAGAAAATTAATTTAAAAAAAACTTGACAATGAAATGTCAATGTTACTTTTTTTTTTAAATCACATATATTTTTTTATTTATTAAAATCTTTGATGTATATTACATTATATCTTTATGTATTTTATATATTTACTAAATACAATATACAGGGTTCTCACAGATCCTTAAAAAGTCTTAAAAGGCTATGAATTAATGTAAAAATAAGGCCTTAATTGGTATTAAAATGTCTTGAATAAATCTTTCAAAAGTTTTAAAAATGCTAAGACACGAGAAGTAGGATTCTATGGATATTTTTTGTATGACGTGGTAATTTAAAATCTCTAAATAATGGTGGAGGAAACAGAAGGAGGAGGATTAGGAGGTGGAGGTGAGGTAGGTACCCTGGTGCATTGACCCTGCGCTCCTGTGTTGGTGAGTGCCGTTGAGCACCTTTCTGTGGGTCAGCTCAGGTGGAGGCAGTCTGGGCGGGATGGTCTGGCTGCAGACGGGCAGCGGCGGCTGGAGGTAGCCGGGCATCATGGCGGGCAGCGTGCGGAACATAGTGCCGAACTGGTCCGGAGATCTCTCCTGAGGGGCAGAGGGTAGGAGACATGTAAGGATTCATTTACCTGTGGGTGGAGCCAGGAGCCAGGAGCCGGGAGGCGGGAGGCGGGAGGCGAGAGGCAGGAGGCAGGAGGCAGGAGGCAGGAGGCAGGAACCAGCCTCCAGGAGCCAGGAGCCAGGAGCCAGGAGCCAGGAACTAGGAGCCAGCCTCCAGCCTCCAGCCTCCAGCCTCCAGCCTCCAGCCTCCAGGAGCCAGGAGCCAGGAGCCAGGAGCCAGGAGCCAGGAGCCAGCCTCCAGCCTCCAGCCTCCAGCCTCCAGCCTCCAGCCTCCAGCCTCCAGGAACCAGGAACCAGGAACCAGGAACCAGGAGCCAGCCTCCAGCCTCCAGGAGCCAGGAGCCAGGAGCCAGCCTCCAGCCTCCAGCCTCCAGGAGCCAGGAGCCAGGAGCCAGGAGCCAGGAACCAGGAACCAGGAACCAGGAGCCAGGAGCCAGCCTCCAGCCTCCGTCCTCTGTCCTCAGTCCTTCGTACTCACCCTCTCCCTCCTGCGGACCCGAGCGGAGAGGCTCCTCTGCAGGGCGGAGGAGTCGGCCGCGTCCCCCAGCAGCTCCACGTACGGCTTCTCCAGGTAATCCTCCGTCACGTCGTCTAACTCCAGAGTCACATGAGCGCAGCTCGGATCCCTCGGCCGAGCCAACACCACCATGTGGCAGCCGCCGCACGTGGCCTGTGCAAAAACACGGTCCACCTTTTTTAATCTAGTATCAGAATAATCTGACACGTAATATAAAAAATTACTTCTATAGTCAATATTAATAATATTAATAATAATAAATACAGTAAACATAAAATATCTACAAACAAATGAATAAAAGTAAATTTAAATGTAAATAAAAAAAAGAATGTCTTAAAACAAAACTTTAATAATAAATAAATATTGCCTTTAATTTAAAAAAAAAATTCAATGCCTTTAAGACTTTTTATGGATCTGTCCGTAATAAATATATAAAATACATACATAAAACTATAATGTAAATAATTAATAAATACATTTTTAAATAAATAAAATATATAGTAATGAAGTCATTTTCATTGTAACGTTTGCTTCCATTAAAAATCCAGTTACATTTTTAAATAAAAGAACAATGTATATAATATATGAAATAATTATACATAAATAAATAAAAATATGTAATGAATGTATAACAACATACATATTCTAAATACAAGTAAAAAATTTGTAAAATATTTAATTTTAAAATAAACAAAAGTATAACATAGCAATATTATTTAAAAGGAAATAAAAAAGCAACCACCATAAAAAAAGTTTAAAAAAAATATATATAAATTATAAAAATGTAATATAATAAAAAATGTTTCTTTCATTTTAATAAAGAAAAAGATTATCAACATTATTTAAAACACGTACGGCCTGGACGTTATACTTGAGGAAGCGTGGACACAGAGTGGGTTTGAACTGGTTGGTAAAGTTTTCTTCTCCGAGTCCCAGTTTCCCATGTCTGCCGTCTCCAAACGTGTAAAGCAACCCGCCGTCTGAAGACAAAAAACACAACAGCAGCAATTTCAGTTCTTCTCCGGGACCTAACGAGAACAACAAAGTAAAGTAAAGACGATGGAGAGTGAGTGAATGTTCCTTATTCACCTGTGATGACAGCAGTGTGGTTTTCTCCGCAGGCCACCTGACGCACTCGGCCCTTCTTGAAGTGGTCGACCGGCCGCGGCAGCCGCGACTCGAAGGTGAACGTCCCGTGTCCGAGCTGTCCGAACTGACCGAGGCCGAACGTGAACACATCGTCCTCTGAGACCAGAAGCACGTTCAGCAAAAACATCAACCAATAAAGGTTCAATCCGTCACGTCAGCTCAGACCTCACTGAAGTTTCGTCTGCACGTTTCACTTCTACATTTGCTGCTGTTATTTGTTTTGAATGTTTTATGGTTATTTTTTATATTATCAAAGATTTTTGTTTTCCTTCTTTTTCTTCAGACGTTACTGTGAATTTTGACATTTTAGAATGAAAAAATACAATAAATAACATCATTCAGGAAAAAAAAGAGTAAATATAATAAAGACATTTTTAAAAAGACAAAGAAAAACAACAAAAAATGTCTCCATTTAAAAATAAAGGTACTAAAGTACAAAAAGAAATGTTGCAGATGAATAAATAAATATGAATATAAATGAGTAAAAACATTTAATAAATGTAGTTTCCTATTTTTAACCCTGTTAGGTGAAGTGATGTTCTGCATCTCTGCAAGATTTTACACTAAAATAAATAATTAGAACATTGTAATTGTAGAAGCCTGGCAGCGTCGACATGTTTTAAAGACTGTCGAGAAAAGAATTAATTTTAATAAACGCACAATGACTTGAAAATACTGAGTAAACTTCCACTAAAGAAAATAATTAATGAGCTTCAATATAATTTGAAATCAACAAAATGGAGCTGAGATGGAGTTTATTGAGCAGGAAGTCCTGAGAATATTATACGTGTCGTGTTCAGCCATCTTTGTAGTTCTTTACCTGTGAGTGCCACTGTGTGTCCTCCTCCACAGGCCACCTGTGTCACCGGCTCCGTCACGCTCTTCACCAGCTGGGGGACGCGGTGTCGGGGCAGCTGGTCGGTGTTCAGACCCAGTTTCCCGCTGTCGCGCTCCCCAAACGTGTACAGACCTCCGTCAGCTGAGACACGGAGGAAAACAACTCCACCACCTTTAACTTAAACCATCCATCACACATCATATTCATGTGATGCGTCGAGTAAAACAGTGGGTTTGAGGATTAAAAACACATCATTGTCCTTCCGTTTCCAAGTTTAATCATATTTCAGGTTTAATTTGGTTAATCAGTTTTTACTTGTACAGCGATTATCTACGAGTCGATCGAAAAATAATAATAATCGTCAACAATTTGGACAATCAATCAATTAACGTTTGAGTTTTTACCATGTAAAGTGCCTTTGAGTGCATTTTAAGTGCTATACAAATTAAATATATTTTATTATTATTATTAATAATATACTAATAGTCATTTTTCATACAAAATGTCTTTAAATGCTGTTTGCCGCCTCTCAAATATGGTGATTTCCTTCCTCTCTCTGCTTTATTTTATATTAAAGACGTCACCCTGCACATTTTTCACTATTTTCTGATTTTGTTTCTTATCCTTTTGGTTCTGGACGTGCAAGTGAAGCTTATTCAGCTTTTTGATGAATCAAATTAAACCTGAAATGTTATTTAATTTGGCAACAGGGAATGAAAAGTGAGCATTTAAAAAGGTCCTGAACAAACCTTCTAGCTTTGACAATTATATACATAAATTAGGATTTTTTTTCGGACATAATTCCTCTCGGAAAACAAAGAAAAAAACATTTGGATATTTCATTTTCGTACAGGCATTGAATGAGAAATGTTGCCTTAACTTTAGGATCTTTACACATCAGTGGTGTGCAGGGCTGCGGCTCACCTGTGACGAAGGCGGAGTGATAGTATCCACAGGACACCCAGCTGATCGCTCGTCCCACGTCGACTTCCTGTGGCGACGCGGCGTGGCTCTCTTTCCCCAAACCGATCTGCCCCTCCGTGTTGTCGCCCCACATGAACAGTTTACCGCTCTCTGTGACGGGCAGCACATAAAGAGCTCACTTTTTACTCTAATTCATTCACTTTACTTTGTTCTGTTTTTAAATGTTGCATGTCCTGCTAATGTTCTGATAACCAACGACTTAAAGTTGTAAAAAGCTGGAACATTTGACAGCATTTATTTTTGTATCAACACTAGAATGTAATTATTGTATTAATTTCACCCAAATATGTTCGTGTTTAGTGCAGCGCTTTTTATTTTTACTCAAAAAGTCTCATAGACTACAATGGTTTTTATTATAAAACATTAATTTAAATAAACTTCTTAAATAAGATTTTTGAATAAAAACTTACTATAAATTCTGAAAATGTTAAGAATAACATTTTATTTCAAATAAATTCAATAAAATAAAAAATAAAATTATTTCAATAAAGATTTTATGAACCCAAAATTTTTAAATATATACATTTCGTTGTCGCAGTTTTAAAAAACAAAAATAGATTCAAAACTCAAATTTACTGACAAAATCTAAAAATAAATTTTAAAATCTGAATAGAAATTCTAAATAAATTTTCTTTTTAAATATATATAAATAATTTAAATTATTTTTGGATTAAAAAAGACATCTAATTTACTAACACAATCGGAAAATTAATGAACATTTTTAATTGCTTTTAAAAAAATTTAATTTTTTAATTAAAAAAAACAAAATCTCAAAACTAAAAGAATATTATTATACATTTTAATGATAATTTATATGAAAATCCTTTAAAAATCGAATTTACTGAAAACAATCTAACATTTTAAAACAGTTACATTTAAATTTAAGAAATATAATCTTAAATACATTTTCAAATTTGAGTTTTAAATTAAAAAATCTCATTTACAACACAGGCGATGCCAGAACTCTAGTCACCCCTTGTTTCATATATTTTTTATTTTATCTTACTTTTATTTATTTATTTATTTTTATTCCTATTACACCGGTTAATTCATTATTATTAATATTCATCTGAAAGTCACCTGTGAGAGCAGCGGAGGTGTTTGAACCGGCAGCGAGCATTTTGATTGGTCCACGGGAGTCGAAGAAGGCGATCCTCTGGAAGGACGTCCTCTCCTCGCAGTGCCCGAGCCCCAGCTGACCCTCGCTGTTTCCCCCGGCGGCGCACACTTTCCCCTGAGCTGCACAGCAGAAAACTAAGACGACTGTTTACAAGTCAAACGTGTTTAAAGTGCAAACTCAGCCGGACACTCACCTGTGGAGATGAGAGTGTGGTTTCTCCCACAGGCCACAAAGTGAACTTTCTCAGATTTAAGAGCTGGAATAAGATGAAATGACTAATTATTAATGCACATATATACTACTTATGTATAGTTGCAAAACCCTGCATGAATTCTTCTGAGTGGGAAAGTGTAATTCTTGACCTTGGGAACAGAAGCAGACACATTTCTACGTGAGGTTCAACTACTAGCTTTCTTCCCGGAGCTTTTAATCGTGCCACATGGTCTTCATCAGAGGATGGAGACGGATGTGTTGATTTCATTCATAGGATCTAAGAGCATGTAGTAACAGCACACTGTAAAACACTGTGACAGTAACAATGTTCTGTCAGTATAATCAGGAAGACAAAGTACTAAAAGTATAAAAATGCCCCAAATGTTTTGTTATATTTTTCTTTGTTTCACTACAATTAGGAGTGACATAAATCAACAAACTTTAAGTCTTAAATTTTTAAATGTGAGGGTTTTTTTCTCAAATCATCCTTTGACAAAATTAATTTTAATAAATAAATAAAAATAAATAAAACAAGCTAAAAAAAATGTGTATTTGTGCAACGGCTGTAGTGTTGTTTTAATGAATTAAATCTGTTTTATTTTTTAGGAGCAGCAGTGCACAGTCCTCTCCGTCTGCCTCCGTCTCTGCAGATTAGAGCAGATTAGGGACCCTCCAGATTGGGATTATAATGCGAACAGATCTCAGCAGGGCTCTTCCACCTCTAATGTCATAGAAAGGGCTTCCACACGGACACAAAGAGTTGTATTTGTTTCCAGGGGTCTCTCTTCACTTCCCTTTGAGGAGGCTGAAGGCAGCTGTCGGTGGCAACACGGACACAGGACGCGTCTGTTTGGAGCTAAAATAGGGAACAGAGAGCTTGTTTAAAACCGACCTTTGACACACGTCGGCTTGTTCACCGTCAGTTTGGATCCCAGACCCAGCTGGCCCCAGTTGTTGCTCCCAAACATGAACAGTTTCCCATTTTCTGCGGAGACAAAGGTTGATTTCTGAGGCGCTTGAGCTGGATGATTAGGTTCAAAGTGATACAACACAGGAGTGACTATGATGCAAAAACTTATCTTTCTTTCTCACTAATTCTCATCCAGCATTAAACAGAATCAGTAAAACTCGGCTATTTTAAAGTCCAGTCAAATCCCTGAAAAATGTCTCTTACCTGTTATTAAGGCTGTATGCTCGTCCCCACAGGCTACTTTTAAGGGGACGTCATTTTTAAGCCAGAATTTACTGGGGACGTTTTCGGCAAATTTGCTCTTTCCAAAAGTGAAAACTGCTCCTGATTCTGACAGAAAAGAAGAGGAAAAAACTAAATCATCAGTGATGAAAGAATAAGTCAAACAGCAAATTAATTCATGAGAATTTTGATTACGATTGATCCCTTTAAACCAGATATATATATGTATATATATATATATATATATATACATATATATATAAATATAAATATATATATATATATAAATATAAATATAAATATAAATATAAATAAATATAAATATATATATATAAATAAAAAAATATGTATAAATAAAAAACAATATATATGAATAATGAAAAAAGAATATTTTTATTGGACTACTTAGTTTATTGTATTGGTTTGTTATGTCGCCTGCATCGTCACTGAAAATAGGATTTTTTTATTGTTTATTTATTGTCCTTCATACGATTTTGTCAAACAAAGTAAAAGCAAAATAAATTAATCTTATAACAAACATGAAATAATCCAATCAGTCGTAAAACCTTCCTGATATCTAGAGAAGTGGAACAAGTGTTAAGACATTTTACTCGGGTAAAAAACGCCTTAAATGTACTGAAAGTATCAAGAGTAAAAGGTGCTGATCAGGCAGCTAAATGTTTTGTGACATTATTGTTTTATTAATATGAATGCATTAAAGTGTACAAGCATTTTTATGGTGTTTTAACTTCTTTATATACTTCTGGGGGGTTTAATCTATAATAAAGTATCATAGTTTGTACTTTTCCCTGTAAAATCTTGTTTTTCTCATTAATTAATTAAACTAATAATTATAACCAGTGGTGGGAAGTAAGTACGTACTTTTACTCAAACACTTCTTAGCAACACATTATTGTGAAATGGGCCATTCTGCACAATGAGTACTTTTGCTTACACTGTGGTATTACTACTTTTACTAAAATAAAATATCTGTCAGTATAAAGTAGCATAAATTGGAAATACTCAACTACAATCACCTCAAAATTGTAGTTAAGTTACGTAGTTAGTGTGTGAATTATATTACGACTAAATGAATAAAGCCAAAGCAGACATTAGCTTCTTAAATGATCATAGTAATGTATCTATACGAGTTCACGAGCCCAAAGAAAACGTTAATATTCAATTACACAGCACGTTTCAAAACGAACTTTTTATTAGTACCACAAGCTAAGAAAAGAGGAAAAACACAACAAGCAAATAAAGTGAAATACTAAACCTCGTCACGAGTATTAAATACACATAATACTTGAAGAAATGGCAGGTAAAGCGGTGAAAGTGAAGATAGAGCGGTTTGTTTTCCGTTAGCCAGTGAGCTAAAGCAGAAGCTAAACTGAACTTCAGCTGCATGCTAACGGCTAACTGTACATTTAAGATTTAAAACACCTACTTATTAATATAAATGTATTAATTAAGTATCTTTATTTACCTGGTATCTCGTCCTCGGACTCCCCTGCCATCTCTGCGGGACTTTAATCCGCTTTGCTTGGGCGTGTTGCTGCCCCAAATGTTTTCGACTCTGACAACCCGGAAGTAAACAAAACTTCTCCTAGGTTACGACGTTGACAACGTGACCCTTAAAGGGACAGTGCGTTTGTTTTGATGCTGAATAAGTACTCAGATGTTAAAAGTAGCAATACTACAGGGTAAAAATACTCAGTTAAAAGTCATCATGCATGCAAGTAAAAGTATAAAAGCATCAAAATAAACTTAAAGTATCAGAAAGTAAAAGTACCCAACATTTCAGAATAATATATATTATATTATTGAATAATAATTATTGATTGCATTAATGTGTTCATCACTTTAATGTTGCAGCTTGTAAAGCTGGGGCTTATTTTAATTACTTAAAATACTGCTGGGTCGTTTAATCTCAACACGAACATTTGTGAGTATGTCTACAAGTACTGAGTTTACTGACACGCAGATGGAAAGTGCAACACGAAAAACATCAAATTTTCTGTTTTCTTTGAACGCAGCGGTAAAATCCTGGATAAACAAAAGATTAGACATAGATATAAGGTATAAATGAAACAACACACAGCTCATTTCCATATAATTTAATTTAAAAAATAAATCTTTTATTTTTAATATCTCTTCACCCATAATAACTTCATAAACATTATCGGATTTCTGTAAACAAATAACACTTAAATACACTCTATGATTTATTCTAAAATCTCTGTGTTAAAGCAGTAATGTTACATACAACACAGCACTTCACTATGAAACTAAATCCATTGAAATTTTAGCTTAAAATTCCACTTAATCACCCGTTATTTTCAGATATTTGAATGGGTTTTTAATTCTATTGCAATATGATATTTTATAATTGATCATCTGCATGTTTAAGAACTTTGTAAGCAGTAAAACACCTTTAAATTGAACAACAACTTTGCCCCTAATTTACACATTACATTTTACAAATCAAATAACGATAAATTTAATGTTTTGTTCAGGTCGGTTCATGTTCAGGGGCAAATTAATGATATTTAAAAAGGATTCTTACATAGTATTCATGTAATAAAAGGCTAACCCCAGATTAAAAGGTAAATTAGTTGATAAATAAATTGGATTGTATTATATTAAGTTTTCTTTAATGGCTTTTCTGCATGGATTATTGGATGTTTTAAGGGTAAAGAATAACCAAAACAATATGAAAACATCCCTTAATTTACAGTGTACCATAAAAGTGCCTTCATTTTTTATTTAAGTTGCAGGGAGGGCTTTCATGCCACGTGTTTAGGTGTTTTTACCTCTCGAATCCACTAGAGTCCACGAAAACCCATTAAAATACCCTTAATATATTACAATCCATTAATGTAGCCAATTTATACCCATAACAACCTATTAAATATCTGAATACTAAATAAAAATCTCTTAAAACAGTACATTGCACATGAAACTGTTTCAGACTTCTAAATCCCAACTTTAATAACACTTTACGATGATAACTAATGTGTAAAGTAAGGTGTTTGGTGTGTTTTCACAGGTATTTTAAAGGGATAGTTTGGATGTTTTAAAGTGAGGCTGCACGAGTCAGAGTGTCACCTGCAGTAGATGCACTTTGCAGACACAGACAGGAAGCAGGAAGCTAAACAATGTTCTGCTGTGGACGTATTTCAGACACCTAAAAAAAGTCACTTTCAGTTTAAGTGCATGTTATATTTAGAATATTTTCACCCCTTTAGCTTGCTGTCAGAGAAGTGCAGCTGCTATCTCGGCTCTCTTTAAAGACACCAGACTCCATTGACAAAAACAGTCATTTAAGCTGAGAGAACACAGGAGCTGCTGGTGTACTGCTGCCTCCATCAGGTAGTTAGTTTGTGTTATTGTGAGACTTAAAGATTTAAAGGTTTAGTTCAGAATCACCAAAGTCTCACAATAACACAAACTAACTACCTGATGGAGGCAGCAGTACACCAGCAGCTCCTGTGTTCTGTCAGCTTAAATGACTGTTTTTGTCAATGGAGTCTGGTGTCTTTAAAGAGATAACGGCTGCACTTCTGACAGCACGGTAAAGGGGTGAAAATATTCTACAGTTTCTACAAAGTGCATCTACTGTAGGGGATACACTGACTGTGGAGAAGTACCTCATACAACCACACTTTAAAACATCCAAACTATATATTAAGGGATTGTTGTTTCATAGTTTTAAAGGATAAAAGTGTCACTAAAAGTCTTTTTTTGAGCTCATTCCGACTCTGAGTGCTCTTATCATTACTATCTGTGTTTGTGAGTTCATCTGTGTCAGTTCACAGCTCCTTCCCTCTTCGTCCCGCCGAAAGAACTCCCATCATGCTTCAGCAGGAACCCAAACGCCTCCCATGGTCCTGTAGGCTCTACAGGCCTGTATCTGGGCTCATCCCAGTTAAAAAAAGTGAGGGGTTCAGGTTCCTTTATTGCTAAAAGTGTCCACCCATGTGACCTTTCTTTCCCTTCCTCACCTGTCGTCCTGAGCCACGCCCAGCGGGTGCAGGCGTCCTGAGTCCAGCAGCGTCCTGCCCAGCCAGTGTAAAAGCTGCGAGTACCAGTGGATCCCGTCACTGTGGCGCCCAGTGGATCCAGTCCAGCTGTGGATCAGCCGCAGCGGTGAGAAGGCCCAGTGAGCCAGGGAGTGCTGCTCCAGCACCGCGTAGCAGGACGCCACCACGCCGTCCACCACCAGCGTCCCCTGCTGGGTCAGCGGTGCAAACGCCCCCCTGCTCCCTCTCATGCTGACCCGGGTGACCCGAGACAGACGCCTCTCTTTGCCCTCCGACACCAGCACACACTGTCCCGGCCGGGCGTCACTTGCGTACACAGTCCTGAGGGCGCCGCGGGCCGGCAGCGCCCCCTCTGAGCAGTTCCCCTCGGACACAAATATGAGGTGGGCGGCGGTGAGCGAGAGCCGGGCTCCAGCTTCTGTGTGCAGCGTGTAGAAGAGCTTCCAGGTCACGGGGTCGCGGTCCAGGAAGAGCAGGACTTCACTGTAGAGCAGCTCCCCGCTGCCCGCCGCCGCCGCCAGGACTCGCTCCCCTGGTCGCAGGTCACTGATGGACTTCTGACCGCCGCTCGCCAACGTCACCAAGGCCTCGCCGGGGAAACAACCTCCAGATTTAGCCGCCACGGAGTGATCTGAAAGACAGGCAGAGAGAGAGACGACGAGGTCAGACAGGAAGTCAGCTCGGATTAGGAATGATAAAGAAAACACTGATTAGAGATTTAGACGTTTTAAAATGTTATGATGTTCATAATAAGTCAGTTTGACTTCTATTTACTTATATATATATATATATATATATATATATATTTATTGTCCTGGCAGAAATGATCAAAATAAAAATAATTATGATATTTTAATTAATGTTGACAATGCAAGTCAGAATTATATCATCAAAGTCATAATATCTCATAGTTTTACCTTTAAAAAGTTAAACCTTTGACACATTATCTCACGTTTCTGAATTGCCACTTCACCCTTTTGACTCAAGTGTTAAAATTGTGCAGTTTTGACTTAAAAATCCATTTAAATTCATACTTTTAATATACCATAATTATTTCTATTATATGTACTTTTATTGTCCTCACAGGAATGAGCTTCCAGACCAAAGCACACAATAAATCTCTTCAACTCCCTTTAGCTAAATATTGACCTTTTTTTTCTTTCCTGGACATAAAAGACTAATAATTACCAAGTGTGTGTGTGTGTGTGTGTGTGTGTGTGTGTGTGTGTGTGTGCCAGGTGATAAGAGCAGCGGTCACCTGGAGGAGGAGCAGCAGGTTAATCATCGACAGGACCTTTAAAAACGTCTCTTCCACGATTAAATAAAATCGTGAATATAACAATAAACTAACAACAAACACAAACAAATTTATTCTTCATTTAGTCTTCATTTGACTTAAATTCACTCGATATATAAAATGTAATTATTTGTTTATTTAATTATTTAGTGAATAAATCATTTAGATTGTTATACATGTCTGTGTATATTTTTAAATATATTTTTTTACAGAGCCCTGCAGGTGTCAGGATTAACATTTATAATAAACAGAAAAGTTTAATTCATGAAATAGTCAAATTTATGATGCCAAATTATGAGTCTAAATTCTGACTTTTTAGGTAAAAATGATGATATTGTTGCGTGAGATTTTGATTTAAATAAATCTCAAAATGTTTGACCAACAAGTCATACATTTGGACTTTTATGTCTTTTTTAGTCATTTTGACTTTTTTTAATAACAGTAATAATTCCTAGTTTTGATTTTACATACTTAATACTTAATTAAGACATAATCCACGTTATCTTTTACATCCCTTTTGATGAAATGTTAAAGATCTAGAGAAGAAGTAAATAAGGACGTAAACAAGGCACGGTTTTAAATATTAAAAAACATCGTCTTTATGAGACAGGAAATGCATTCAACTTGCACTGAATGTAAACAAATATTGTGTTTGTTTACAAGAACATTGGTTTATGTTGTTTCATGCAAAATAAGATAAGATTTGAACGGCTCATATAAGCGTTTTCTTTTTCCAGACTTGTGCAGTACGGTGCTACTATGCAAAGAGATAATGAATCAATAAATGAATCAATAAATGAATCAATAAATGACTAAGAGATGCAGCTTCTCACGAAACATCTCATTCATTTACAAGATGAATGGATTTAGAATAGAATCCTGAAACAAGTTCTGCATCGTACAGACGCTGTTCTTCATTATAAAGCAAAAAGCACCATAAATAGTTGGATTTTTAAATATTACCTTCCTAACGCTCTTCCTGGTTTGACCCCAGAAATATTTCTCATCGTGTCGACGTAAAGCAGCAGAAGGCGACATGTGTTAATGGGTCCTGGTGCTGTGCTGCCCTCTAGTGGTTGTGTCCTCTCATTACTAAATGCCCCCCCCCCCTCCCCCCTCTCTTTAAGGGCCTTTAAGAGATTTGTTGGCTTTTCTTCAGCTGGCTGTATTTCTCTTCCCTTTCTTGTTTTGAGGATTTTTGATGAAAAACAGGAGACTAAAAAAAAAAAATCAAAAACATGAAAAAAATACCAACTTGATTGGTTGCCCTTCTGATCAAGTCAAGGACTGCGCCCTCGCAACCCGATCTGGGGGGGAAGGAGAGAAAAAGCAGGAAAAAGGAGAAAGAAAGAGGGGAAAAGAAAAGATAAATCTCAGTTACCACTCAGTGTAAAATGTGTGAAGGGTGTGTTTAAACTCTGAAGGCTGTGTGACTTTCAGCACTTCTGGGCGGCACGTGTGTGTTACTTTTCATGCTCGCTGCACATTTTTGGAATATGTGGAAACCTTGCGTGTTGTCCTGAGCGGCGTCTGCAGAGCTCAGCACCTCGTTTGATACGAGAAGAAGAAAAGGACCCAATTTACACTTTGTGCTACCATGCAATCTATACGTGGTTATCTAAGAAAAAGTGTAAATACAATCCTAACTCCACCTCTCCATGCTATCTCAAAGTGGGACTGAAATCATGAGAAGATTAACATGATTTACGTTTGAATTATTTAAACTTCTTTTCTGAGCAATCATGTGTTTTTGTGATACTGCAGATGGCTTTAAATACTACAGTTCCCATGAGCCTCAGCTGGTGTTGCCGTAAATAAAAACCCTTCAGGTTTTGGATCTTTAGCTTCACGTGTACCAGAGTTTTAAGCTCTGTGGTTGGATGTTTCATACTGAAATGCACCCTGGGAATTTATTTTATGCACTTTTGACTTTTTATCTGTGAGGAACCAGATATTTTCTAAAGCAACTTGGTACTTTTATGTCACGAACACTGTCGTCCCTGCAGAAAATGAAGCAGATTTTACTTCCTGAACGCTGGACGCCTGAAATAGTTTCTTCCACTTCGTGACTCTGGTCGGATTTTCTGGCTCTCGTGACTCACAAAGATGGCGGCCGGCACTAAACTGTATTCTCTGTTAATCTACAGCCTGTGCTTTTAGTTAGAAGACGTCTTAACTCGTTCTGTTCCATGAGGAACTTCCAGGCTTCATTGTCCTGATTTGTGCATTTCCCGCCTCTGAGGTCACCTGATTCGTGGTTGTATAAAGTTCAGATGAGCCTGCAAAAAAGCCACAAACAGCTCACAGAAGCAAGAGTTTAGGCGTGGTGTAGCGCTCGGCCTAAACCTTAAGAAACATGGGGTGAGTGGCAGGTGAGACAGATGGAGAAAAGAGGAAATATAAAAGCCGGATGTAGTTACAACGCAAGCAAGAAAGTTATGGAGCAGAGATGGAGGAGGGAAGCAAGAAACGTGAGGACGAAAGGAAAACGCAGCGGAGGCAGAACCGTAAATAGAAAAGTAGTCCTCGTGGTTTGCACTGCACATTCAGTGTTTCTCTGAGTGTTGTGCATTTAAAGTGGAAGTCCCTGTGCCACAAAGTGCATCTGAATGTAATGCACATAACTAATAATTCCACAGTGTTGGTGCAAAGCCTCCATTACATTACACTTTGCACCAACACAGCTGCACAACTGACAAAGATGTGTGTTTTGACAGCACCTGCGTGTGGTTAGCTTAAGGCTAACGAATGAAGTCACTGTTGACTTTTTAAAGATGCTTTTTGAGTTCCCTAAACACAACACGTTAATCTGTTTTAGCTGCATTCAACGGATGTTGGAAGGAAAATGCTCAGAAAGTTTTGCAGATATTTTATGTCCCGTATGAAAGCGTTTCTTTTTTCAGACGTATTTGCAGCTTCTGTCTTGATTTCTTTGGTTTGAATGTAATAAACTCTTAAAGTTCTCAGTATGCCTCGTCTATGGACTGTTTCTTTGGAAGCACTTTACTTTACCTGCAGGTCAGAGTCTGCAGGCTCCCTGGAGCACCTTCCTGCTATGAATAAGAAGCTACGTAAAGTGCCAAGCTGCCCTCCCTCACCTGACTTGACGCTGCAGTGGATGTGGGCCTTGGACTCGTAGTAGACCCAGTCAAACCCGGCCTCCACCGCCAGCCGCGCCAGCATGGCGTACTTGTTCCTGTCGCGGTCCGAGGTGGTGATGTCCACCGCCCGGCCCTCGTAGTGCAGCGACTCCTCCGAGTGGTGGCCGTCCTCGTCCCAGCCCTCGGTGACCCGCAGCCGGACCCCGGGCCACAGGTTCATCACAGAGATGGCCAGAGAGTTCAGCTTGTCTTTGCAGCGCTGAGGCAAAACAGACACGGAGAAGTACTTTTACTCAAGTACCGTGTTTTACTTTGACTCCACTACACCGCAAGGTTGTGAGTTCAATACCAGGCAGTGACCGTGCACATTCAGATCACTAATACAAAATAAAATCAACAAATACATGATAATGTACACATGAATGCATCGATAATTATAATGAAATAATAGAATACATATTCTTCTTTACTTTGCTTATGTACCCCTGGTATGGACAGTCGTGTGCACATACTGTTAATGAGCCTATGTTTTCTTAAATAAATAGAAATTAGGAATAAAAAAAGCGTCACCCCTCTCCCCCCTTGTCTGTGGCTTCAGCCTTCCCACAATGCACCTCTGCTGTCCCAGCTCGGCCTGATGTTTGCTCTGTGGTGAGCGAGGGGAGGCTGTGTGAAGGATGGATGGAGGGGTGAAGGGGGGACGTGAGGGGGGCTACATGAACAAGAGGTCCTCTAAACCCGCAGTCTGGTGAGGGCGAGCAAACAGAAGGTGAGAGGGCCGATTGAAGGGCCTCAACCCCCTCCAGCCCCCCCAATAAATCCTCCAGTCAGCTCCGCTAATCCGATCCACACGCAGGCTGCATTGTCAGGCAGCGGCGAGCCAGCTTCATCCAACGCCACGCGATACGGCTGGGGCGTGTCCACAAATGAACGGTTTGTTAAAATGGGCCTCAAGAGGGCGCTGATTTCCTTTCAAACTAAAAGCGTTTCATGAGACGAATGCAGAGCTGCAGGAATGAGTCCTTAAAAAAAAAAAAGCATATTAGCACGTCATCGTCTCGAAGTTAGTTTTTTTTTGTTCATGGGTTTTAGGTTGGATGGCTGAAAGAAGGAAACACAAGTTTAAGAGTTAGTTTTTACTTCTGCCAATTTCCACTTAAAAAATGGTAAAAGTGGTGTTAATACGAGGAGACGATCCCGCTGAACGGGTCCTGCAGCACGCCGTTGGGGCTACATTTAACGTTTAGGACCAAATCAGAGCTGTGGCGCTGATTTGGTTTGAAGAGGAAGCAAAACATTCAAACTGGGTGAATTTAAAAAAAAGATCAGTTTTAAAAAAGATGTAGGAATCAGCTGATCAAAGTGGCACACATCGGCCTGAAGGGGGCGCTGTTTCTCATGGAAACATACTTTTAATTTCAAGACAATGTTAGATCACTTGAATTAATTCATTCATTTTGAATTAAGTTCAAAATGTGGACATCCCAGCCACCACCAGATCGGCCTGTTTGTTGTTTTTAATAAAAGATTAATCTGACAAATGAATTGGAACTTGTTGATCAAAATGAGGCTGTAACTGCGACTTTGGATGATATTTTATTCATTTGTTTGAACAAAGCACAACATGCACTTGTTTGATTTTGAAATGTTTGTGTAATTGATGACTTAAAAAGGTACAAATATGAATCTTTTTAAGACCATAAATGGCTCAATTTAGATTAAATCCGGAGGGAAGTTCTACCTGTTGGTTTTATTTCACCTGACTGACAGCTCAAATGAAATAATTTAAAGTTGTATTAAATCAAGGCTGCATGATTATAGGACGTCTTGTATTTCCCTGCAGCCTCTGAAAGCGTCTCGTTTCATGAATCTCAGCCTATTTAAGAGTGAAAAGTGGGATTAAACCCCATAAATCTATTTTTCCATGCAGGCTGTGATAAGAATAGCTCGTGTCTCGGTGGCCACAGTTGCCTTTTCACGGTGTTCACTGTGGATTTTAACGTCTTATGTTTTCTCTGCGGTCACAGCAACGAGCTGGACTTCATAAATCAGACGATACATTTTGTTGGTTTTCCTTTCAAGGTATACAGATCGACGGGGGTTGCAGTGGGAGCGGGTTAAGCACTAAACCGCTGGCTGCACAAACATTGGACGCGCAGGCGGACAACATGCGCCTGTGCGCACCTTTACGCTGCAAGAAATGTCCCTCTGAACAGGTCATTTAGTCTCGTGGCGCCTAAGAGTCTTGTTTTCACGAGATGAGGGGACGGAATCTGCAAAAACAAAGTGTCTTCTCTGGATTCCAATGCAGTTACATTGTTGCTTTGGATGCTTTTTAAATTAAACGCCACGGTTTGCTCAAAGTGGGATGACATGCGTTTTTGGAGCCACTTTTACGCGTGCAAGAAATCCCTGAAACTGAGAGGATACAAGTCTAACAAACTTCCACTTTTTGCATTTCTTTACATGTGCACTGAATTAACCTTATAAAGAGGCCACGTGCCATGTGGCCATGTGAGGAATGACACTTTTTGCAGTGTGGCTTCGCCCCTGAACAGTCGCGTCTGTATGCAGCACGGAGCGCCCAGGAAAAAGCGAATAAAAAATAAAGAGGCAAAAAAAAAAAATCCATATAATTAAGGCTTCAACACAAGTGAAGTGGGCTATTTCTGCACATGTGCACTGCGAAAACAAACAAAAAGTAACACGGAATAGTAAAAGACAAACAGGAGGCTGTCTCCTGCGGCTTGGAGCCCATAAATTGTGTGCAGGTCTGCGCGCAGCGGCTCGGGGTGCGCGCTGCAAAAAATGTCCAGTTACGAGACGCTTCACATAAAAAGTGGTCTGACCTTATTTGATTTCTTCAACAAAGTTCAAGCGGGCTGATTTGATCTTTCTTGCCTCTCCTGTAGTTGCACTTCTAGGGTACATTTCTGGGGAAAAGTGGCAACATCTTCAGAAAAAAAATCCAATAAAGTCAATTGATTTTGGAAAAGAAAACTTGTGAATCAGGATAATTTGCACTAAAGACAAATCGAATTGACTCTTCTCTGTGTGCAGATTTGGCCTCTTGCATTTAAAGACGTTATCTGGTACATTTCTTTGCCTAAACCCAGCCGAAGGGACTCACTCCGGTGGATATTTCTTGCAGTGCGCGCAGCGAGGTGACAGCTCCAGACGGGAGTGCGCGCTTTCATTCCCCACGTGGGTCTGTGGACACAAGCGCTGCCGTTCGAAGAGGAAGCCCGCGGTCACAAGAGCCAGATATAAATACTTTATTCCTGGGGAAATTGGGAGTCAAATAAATTCCACCCGGGGCCACATCAATGACGGCGTCGTAAAAAATTCTGACAGTCCAAAAGGCGACTGTTAACTCTGGCCAGTCGGGCTAAAAACGAAAACGGTAAACATCAGTGCAGCTTGACCCGGGCTTTAACCAAATACGACTTTTGGCTGTTTTTCCACCAAAAACATGATGTAAAACAGAGGGCATAGTGTTTTAATTAAGAGCGACCGCTTTTCCATACATTTTTAGACGGGGTTGCCCTCTTTTACGCACGAGCTGCCCACAGTGGACCTCTGAAACTCCATGTGGAGCAGAAGAGGAGAGCTCTGATTCAAACTGGTCACCTACACAATCCAGAAACAAACTGCACTGTGTCAACAGCTGCGGGGATTTCAAGAATTGACTGGAGAATGAGTTGTGCAAACAGAAAGATGTTGTAATCAACGAGCAGCACTGGAAGAAACATCCACCTGAAAACCATTTTCCTTCAAAGAAAACTGTGGTTTTATGTGATAGAAGTTAAAATAATCTCCCAGTAAGGCTGCTGCTGTGATTTAAACCAAGAGACATTTGAAAGACTTGTAGTAAACACGACACGTGTTCCCTTTAAAAAGCACTAAAACAATGTAGACTTCGATAGATGTAATTAAAAGTCTTTAGACACAAGTGAGTAAAACGCACTTTCGTCTGTTAGGACGGATTTCTTTGCAGTGACGAGCCTTGAGTCAACATTAAATGCGGAAAAAAGATAACAGTGTCCACGCGTTTAAAGACTGGGCAAAGTGCACTTAGTAATGCAGAAACAGCTCCTTAATAAGCAGGTTTAAAAGGCACTACGGTGTCCGGGAGGGTTACCTGTGTCATCATGCGGTCTGCACCTGTGTTCTCCTCATCCTTGAAGATGATGTCGGGGTTGTAGTTCGGGGTGAGCTCCTTGAAGCGCTCAGAGTTCCGGGTTATTTTCCCTTCGTATCTCCCGCTGGCTCCTAAAGTCTTCTCGGCCACGTTGGGGCTGAACTGCTTGTAGGCGAGCGGCGCGAGCTTCCGCGGTGACCGCCTCTTGCCATAACCTCTACCCGGTCCGCAGCCCTCGCTGACCGGCGAGAGGAGAAAGGCGCACCCGGCGAGGCACGTCACCAGCGTCGGGAGCAGCATTCCGCCCCGGGGCCGGTATGTCACCCCCCGGCGGGTGGCCAAAAAGTCACCGCTGTATTTCTTTTGATGCGCGTCCCCCCGCGTGGGTCCCCCTTTATAATTTTAGAGTGGAGGTAACAGAGCAGGACTCATTCCCGAGTCCCCAAAAGTGTCCATTCCCGGCGCGTAAAAGTGGCCAGTGCGCCGCTGGAGACCTGTCCTCTGAGCTGAGCACTCTCCTGTCCCGAGTGCACGCGGAGTCAAGGGCATAAATAGGCGAGGTGAGTTTATCTTGGCACGCAGGTTCAAAGCTGTCTCTCTGTGTCGAAGCTGTGAGAAAAGGGCTGCAGACAGACACGGAGGCGCGCGGTGCGTAGTCTGGCTGCGCCTGTTGGGCACGGCGGTCAAAGGGTGTCCCCGCAGCGGTTTCTGCCTCTCGGGTTTGTTCTCAATGCGTCCCTGTGGCGCAGGGCTGTTGGCAGAAGTGGAAATGGAAGAGATCCTACTACAGTACAGATGAGGTGCCGCGGGAGAAGAAGGAGACCGCGCCCTGCTGGACCTGCCCATGCTCCGTCCTCTCCTCCCACCGGGGTGGCACAGGCTTCATCTGTTTATTGTCAGACAAACACCGAGCCACGAGACTGTCCGGGCTTGCGCGCGCTCCCTCTGTCCTTTGGACCCTCGTCTTCAGGTCGAGACGCATGAGCAGGTGCGCGCGTCAGAGCTTTCTCACCCTTCCTCTGTCAGATTTAGCCTCAACCGTCTGTGCTGTCGGTGATGAAGACTTTTCTCACCGTGCACACGTGACAGGATCTCCCTCAAGGACCCCAACATGTCGGTGATTAGTTGGTGTTCAAATCCACTTTTCCTTCATTTGCCTTTCAATCTAAATGAGTCGAGATTTCCTACATTTCCCAGACATAAACTTTATGCATGTAGCAAGCACAGAGAGCAAAGGTGACGTGAGAGACTTCTTCAGGCTCCTCAGATCTCTTTTCTAACTGAACTTCCAGAACGTTCTGGTATCATGACATTGAAACAGGTGGAAGCTTGTATGAAAATGTGACTTTCCCAGGTGACCAGGAACTTTTCAGGAACTTTGTGCATTTACAGCGAAAGGACCCAGGGTCTAAGCGTAGCTCCTGGCCCGAAAAAGATCCGTGTTCTTTGGGTTTACTCTCCAACGGACCATCGGGGACAAATGTGCCAGTTTGCATTTCCATTGACTAACACAGAAACACCTGACAAATCAAAGCTCGCACAGCAGCAAGGTGCAGAGACTAAACTACAGTATCTACAAGTTGGAAAGTGGTAATTACAGACATTCTGATAGGACCTGAACGCAGCAGTGGGAACTGAACAAATGTTGGGGGCCTGAGTTAAAATGTGCCAACACTGTATATTAACCTCACAGTATAAGACACACAGACACACAGATTCCTCCGCACGTCGGCGTCGTCACCACGGACGACAGTGGCTAATTTATGCTATGTCTCCGGAGTTATTGGACATGTGAGTCTGAAACAATCCTACGCAGCACCACTGGAGTCGAACTCCTAATATTAGTGCTGCAAAGTATTCGGGAGAGCCGGCGTGAAAGAAAACGGCACGGAAAACGCAAGAGCAGAAAGAAAATGTCTTTTACGTTTCATTTACTTCACGCTTCACGGAAACAACGTTTTTGTTGGGCTCAGGAAGAAATCGCAGCTAAAAACAGTCGGTTTGTTGAAACGTGAAAGAAATGAAAGTAGACGATGATTTAATACGGTGACTCGACGTCTTTTATTAAAAACATATATCCAGGTGCACAATACCACACTTCACATCACAAACGGTTTATATAATTATATAATAATATATATAAGTCATATTTAACACATGAAATGATTTTTGGCCATAATTTAAAAAAAAAAAAAAAGAATAAAAAGCTCAAAGTTTCGTTATTGTTTTTTGATGAAGGATAAATAAACAGAAATTTCGTCAACGTTGAAGATTGTTGTTTTAAACGTCGGTGCGTAGACGAGCAGGGAGGCCAAGCCGTGGGCCGAGGACCTCCGGGGGCCTTTACGCAGCTTTTCAGGGGCCTACACTTAGTTTACAGTCCTATGACACCAAGAACATTATCACATTTGTGAACCCGGACTCATGTTATATTTGTCTTTCTTGCTTGAACGATTTTCTCTAAATAGTTGAAGATTATTTATCATTTATTTAATGGACAAATCGTTGCAGTTTTGGGTGTTGAACGGCACATTAGTGAGCTACTTTTATATCTTAAAAACAGAAATAATGAGCGAGTTCCACCTTCACTTCCTGTACAAACATACAATATGGCTTCCCAGACAATGTGTTGACTGACTGAAGTAATATGAATATCTCTTCTGCATTTCCAGATTACATGACGCCACCTTTTCAGGAGCGTTTGTCACACAGAAACTCTTGAAATCCTGCAGGCAAACAGTGACTTTTCATCTGCAGCTTCAATAGCATTCCCGAGATGCTGCAACACCTTGAGTCAACATCTCACTGTGCTCTGAAAAAGCTGCATCGACCGTCTGAAATCACTTCAAAGTGAATCTTTAGACACAAACGCTGACGATTTGCTGCTTTTAGAACTAAAAGAACGATGAATAAAAAGATCTGGATGCTTGAAAACAAAGAGAAAACGTTTTTAAATTTGAATAAAAGTTAGAAGAAAATCAAATAAATCTAAAAAAGAACTAAAACATGTTTAGTTTTGAGTTTTAGAGTTCAAATCTCTGGCGATACTTTAAACATTCTCTGTATTTAATTTTAATAACGGACAAAAACAGCCATCAATAATAATATATTATGCAAATATATTTACATCTTTAATCAACAGCTTGTTTCACGTCTCTAAAAACCCCAAAATCCAAACTTTAAAACAATTATTTAATACATTATTAATCTTAAAAATCTTAACCCCATTTAAAACCAGTTCATGTGCCACTATAAAAGTTTCCTTCAAAATAAAAGTTTAAAAATAAGAGAAATGTCCATTTTTCATCAAATGGAGAAGAAAAAGCACTTTTTCCTCCTTAGGATTAGTTCTTAATGATGGTCTGTGTGTGCGTCCCTACTGCTCGGGCTCATCGGAACAGTCCCACCACTTTCTTCTTCTTTGGTTTGAAGGACGGTCGCTCTGCAGGCCGGGACGGTAGAGACTGTGGAGGACAAAGGGTTTTAGTCTTTTCTTTAAAAGCTTCTCCTTTGTGCCGGTTAAAAGCCATTAAAAGTGAAATCACGTAAAGAGGAATATCAATAATCAAACTCTGCACCGTACCTGCTGTTCTGCGGCTCCGTCGGCCATCTTGGCTCCACTGTTGGTGACGGATCCACCTGGAGGACACACAGACGCTCACACACTCAAAGACATCTTTCGTTCATATTCTCCGTGTCTCTGCTGTTACTGTAGTAGATCAGTGGACAGGAAGTCAGCGTATCTGCTGCTTTTCTCTGTTTTATGTCATATTAAAGTGACAATCTTTGACAAAACAAGACATTTACAGACTTCACTTTGGACTTGGATGGACATTTTCACTATTTTCTGACGTTTTATAGAGCGATTAATGTATAAACATGTTTATTATTTATATTTAAACGTGTGTACTGTGTCACTCTTCTTTCACAGATTGTCTTTATAAACATGAAGCTTCACTGTCATCCGATCTGTTTGTAGCTTCTACAATTTCCTGCTTTTATCACTGTAAGTTCAATAGATTAGATTTTCCAGATTTTCCAGACTTCGACTCAAGCAAACCTGAAGAGGAGGTGACGTCAGGTTCTTCGGCGGGCGCTTCCTCTGCAGAGCGCTCCTCTGACAGTTTGCGTTTCCGCGTGTTTCTGTGGCCGACGACGGCTGCGTACAGATGATGGAGGTCGCCGTCAAAGCCCAGAGCGTCCGGCTGCTCAGAGCACAGCCGAGGAAGAGCCTGAAGAGCAGAGGAAGGTTATCACTCAAACTTCACAGTCTCCTTCCTGCTTCAACTATGACTCGCTGTGCTTCCTCACGTTATTATTATTATTATTATTATTACATGCACAACAATTACAGAGAAGTTGTCTATAAAAAAAATCCAACAATGCTCATTAATTATATATAAAAACAGAAAAAATTGTGCAAGTAAAAGCAAAATGTGGATCTGAGACATTAAATCGTGCAAGTTAAAATATAACTGAATGTAAAGAGGAATGTAGTAAACGTATATGCATAAAGAGAAGATATGTATATGTATATATATATATATATACACAGAAATAATGAGGGATGGTTATGATTTCAGGTGCACTCAATTTCATTTTCCAGTCCAAATAAAGTGTTTTATGTTTTGGATTCATACGACAACTCGTCGTTATTGATTACTGTGACAATAGATATACTTATGATCAGCTCCAATTTAAAACCTTATGTGTGTTTATTTTCCTCCTCAACACAAATATGTGGATTTCTAAATATATTTCTAAAATGATAAACGATAGCTTCACAGCTTCTCATACACCCAGATGTTATTTCCCCGTAATCCCAGATGTGAGGAATAAACTTGCCGTTATTCCTGGTGATATAAATGTGCATTCTGTATCCGCACCATGTAGATTCTGCATTTACATTTCAGACGTTGATCTGCTCGGCAGCTTTAAAGCCAATGCATCCATAAAAAGAAATAATCAGGTGCATGAACTTAAAGCATGAAAGTGTCCTTTTGACACAGCGCGGTGCTTTGGGCATGTTTGTTTTATGGCCCTGCTGCAGGAGTCACATGCCCGAGGTGTGATGCAGGGAGTGACGGGGCTGCGATAAGCCTCTAATCAAAGCTGCATTATTGGCACAGCTGACTTCAGGTAGAGCAGCGAGCAGGAACAACTGGAACACACACACACACACACACTCTGTCAGCCACAGGCCTGACAGATAAGGGTGCGCGTAAACTCCTGCGACATTATGCAAACGCACGGCCGACGCGTAGACAAACACACGCTATTCACTAAATCCTTCTTTTTTCCCCGATGGAGAGGACAAACTCTCCAAATTAGCTCCTCAAATATTGACCGGGAGAAATTGGTGGTCTCCCGCTCGCTGTCAGGGCAGAGGGGCTCCTAAACACACTTTGGTCAGGTTTCGAGGTTTTGCATTGATTTATTTTTGTTATTTGTTTGTTTAAATATCGTAAAAATAAATGTAAATGCTCTGGTGAGGCTTAGTTCTGCTTTGGGCACAGAGAAAGCAATGTGCTGCAGAAAGCCCACCTTATTCTCTCTTTTTATTCACGCCCCCTCCTCTCTCTGGCTGCCAGCTCACTTCACATTATTTGATCTGAAATGTTGAGTTCAATTGGTAGGATCCGGCTCTTATTTGGTAGTTTAAAGACCTTCCTCTCCACAGAAGGATGAGAAGTTCTGCATGAAAAAATAAATAAAAGTTAGGATTTTGATGCAACGACAGACGCAAAATGGTGAATTGGTTTTATGCTGCAGTGCAAAGTGCAAGAAGGGTGGAAGTGTAAAATAAATAGAGGGTGTGATTAATATCAAATCTCTGGATTTCATTATTACCGCGGTGCATTTACGGAAAGTCTTCCCTCGTTGTCACCAAAGTGCCAGGAACTGACGTGTTTCTGAGAAAACTATTCTCAGCTCAACGACAACAACTTGAAGAACTGAGAACAAGAGAACAACCTGAGCAGCAGAACCACACAGTCAGGAAAACACACATGTGAAGGAGCCAAATAAGAGCCAGAAATATGAGGCACGAAGGGATGAGATAGTAAATCAACACGAGATGCTAAACGATAAGATAGTAAGTCCACGTTGACTCTTTGTATTTATCATATAGTCATTTTCATTTGGTGAAAAGAGCTTTGTATCTGATGCATTTGGCAGAGCAGCTTGCACACCTCTCTGTGTTTTCGGGGTTGAAGACTGAGCAATGCTCTGGAAGGTTCCTCCCTGCTCTTGTAACAGAGCAAAGTCCTCCAGCGACGGAGGAGGAGGAGCGCTCACCTGGGGGCTGCACCTCCGAGCGCCGCCTCCAACCCCACAGAGCAGCAGCGTGTGTGGGGAAGGTGATGAGAGGAAGGGGGGCAGCGTGTTGGTGTTCCTCTATTATTAGCAGGTAAACAGCTCTGATTTAGTTTTTCAGTCGGGGGTCCTGGTGCCGGAGAGTCTCACACTCACTTTCCCTCATCCTCCTCTCCGCTGCTGACCTCATGTTTACTCTCCCGCATTCCTCTCGACCTCGTTTTCTCCTGGTTGTGACCTCAGCTTCCCGTCCACGAATCTGAGAGCGATGCGTCACTTTGCGCTTGAACCCCCCCGAAGGACTCCAGGTCACGTCCTCGGAAAAAAACGGCTGGAATAAAGTGCTCGGGGGACGAGTGAGATCTGGAGCACGCAGCTTCAGGGATCCTCCACATCCTCACACTTATCCTTCTGTGGAGCCCCGTTTGAAGAGGTTCGCTCCGAAGGACAAGGATCTCGTTCAAAAACGCACAGGTAGCAAAAACACGAAACTGCTCAGGTGCTTCAGTACGTTTGGATCCTCAGAGCGTCTTCAGTGCACAGTCTCAAACTAATAAGCAAATAACGTACAACTAAAATGTTAGAAATATCCAAAAAAAAGTAGTTTTTGTGTCGTTACTCTCACTGGCAGAGGGGGGGGGCAAAAGTTCTGCACTTAATGAATAATAAATAGCTGAGGGGGCTGTGGGGTCTGACAGAAATCACTTGAACCTCTCGAGCCCTCTGCTCATCACGCTGCAGGCCACTTTACCCGCTAACTAGCACAACACGCCCCAAATCTCACAAACTTTTGACAATCAAGTTGGGTTGTGGGAAACGTAGGAGGAAGGATATCTCCGCGTAGTTAAAGTCTGATACGCTGGCAGCCATAGCAGGATTTCTGCCCTTATTGTCCCAAAACAGCTCAAGAACAAATGAGTCACGGTGTATTTTTAGTCGCTCGCATGATGTAAATAGAGCCGAGAAACTCAAAAAGTCAATGATTTAACGCGACCAGACAACGCTAGAGTGACGTAAGCAGGGACATGGACGTGTGAAGTTTATCTCCCAGAATCCTCTCTGCTCAGACGCCATCCACACCTTCATCTACCTTTCACCTCTCCTCTGTCCTCGTCACGCCTCCCTCCAGGGTGATGACACAGAGCGGCTAATCTCAGCCATTAACGGTCACACTAATACCTCCGTTCTGTGGCCGCCGCAGGGCGAACGCACCGTTTTTGTTCAACTTTGGGGAAAATAACACGTCACTTTTCTTCTGCACGTGCTTGTTCACTCAAAGTGAGTTTGTATAAGACACTTCTCAGGTCTGTTTTCAAAATGTTGGCTCAGATTTTAGCTGTCATTGAAGTGGTGGCTCAGTCTTACTGAAGATAAATGTAAATATTAGCTACTATGTGATATTACAACACATTCCAGTGAGGTGCAGTCATGACTTTTGGTTGAAAATGCATTGTTTGATTTAATGCAATGAGAAGGGGCGAGTAAAATTTGCCGTCACTCTGCAGCTGATAAAAACAATTTAAACCAACAAATATTGAAAAATCAACGCTTTTTAGCTGCAAAAGTTATATATATATATATATATATATATAGACACACACATATGTTTGGATAATCTGAAGGATCAGTGACCAAAATAAGGGTTGTTTAAAAAAAAAGTTGAGAGGAAATTTAGATATTGGATTTCTTACTCTCAAATATCAGTTTCAGTCCTCGAGTTTTGAAGATATTTTAAATGAAAGTATCAGCCAATACGCTGTCAGGTTTGACTGTTTTTAGTACTCTTAAATATTGGTATCAGCCTTAAAAATTGTGCATAGTTTAAAAAAGACATTTTTACACACAAACACCGGCTGAAAGCACACGGTAACCTGCGTGTTCCTCGTTTGAACTGTGACCTCCTGATGCTGCTGATGCGTCTTCTGACAGCGGAGGAAAAGCCTGATACCCGTTGGTGGCTCACATTTAAAACGTCTTTGTGAACGCCTCCTGCGCCGCTCGCTCACGTCCTGCAGCTGTGCCATGAAGTAAAATACAGCACTGCAGTAGGCGCTTCTCGCAAATGACGGCCGGCGTGTTCACGTGCTGCAGCCGTGTTTTGTGTTTCTGCTCTCATGTTGCTCATGATGTCTTTGCGGGACGCCGCACTCGGCCGGTCCAGGCTGGGGCTCGGCCCAGCGGGCAGCAGCTGTAGCGGGGGAGCAGCCAGGCCACAGAGGGCCTAATTACAGACCCAGACCGGGGACAACCCTGTGGAAACTGTGTGCAACCGACAGAGGGCACACGGAGGAGGAGCCACATCTCCTGTGTGTGGATGCTTCTGTTTTGATGCTCTTTACGGTTTAGAAACAAGGCCTGAAGTTAACGATTATTGTCATGATTTGTGTGGTCCAAAAATAAAAATGTCCACAGTGACGTCGTTAAATTTCTGGTTTTGTCCGACCAAAGACGACAGAAAACCTCACAGAGAAGCTGACATTGTGCTGAAGAATCTAAATTGTTGTTGAATTAGCACTAGTAGAAACGCAGAGATGAGAGGAAAGGTATTTGTCTCTATTCCCTCGAAATAGATCTTTAAGAAACAGTCTGCGACATCTTTAGCTCGGGACGAACCTGAAGACACACCGCACGCAAAACATGTGACAGGAAGGAGCATAAACTATAAACTAAGAGTTTTCACACCAAAACAAACAGTCGCCAATCAGACATTTGTGCTGAAAAGAAGGAAAATATCTTAATGAGCTGATAATAATAATAATAAAGATAATAAAGACTGTCCGAGCAACAGTCGCTGGTGTCACAAACGCTCATGAATCTATTATTTCCGGCGGCAGGATGACCATGAAGGACACACACCGTGCTGACCATCGTGCTACTATAATGCATAAAGTTATTTCTGCAGGTTGGCTCTGCCTTTTGTTTGTGATACAACTGCAGCCACATTT
>CALSCE010010776.1:1128483-1145067 GCA_943593645.1 Bovichtus variegatus
GATGGATGGATGGATGAACACGCCCCCAATCAATTACATAAGAGCAAATAAAATACATTTCAAGTTAAAGTCATGTGTAAAACTTGTCCTGCTTACACACTTTGAACAAGACTTTTAGAGACAAATACAAACATATTAAACTATTGGTATTGGTCCTTTAATAGATTCTTTTTGCCCTGCAGCTCTCAGACATCAGTTCACTTTGGCTGAAATCAAAACCTGCAACAACAGAAACAAGTTGAGCTTGTGTTGCTTCACGTACGAGCAGCCGCAGAGCTCGTCTGCCTGCATTCCAGGCGGAGTAGAGGCTTGTTGTCGCTGCGGGCTGGAGATAAAATCCTGGTTATGATGTCAGAAACTAAATGAACTGTTGGATGTGAGGTGGTAGAAGATACAGAAAACAAATATAAAAAGCTTTTCTATAAGATATTCCCTGAACCAAACAATTTTATTTACTTTTTAAAAATAATTATCTGTTATTCCATTTCTTAAATGTCTTAATTAAGACATTTAAGAAATGTAATTTAATTAAATAGACATTTAATTAAAACTTCTACTGTTATTATTAATTTTGTTATTATTTATAATTTATTTTCTATTTCCATTTTTTTATTTATTGGTATATACTATACTATTATTTATTTATAATTTAAATTTTTTTTAGATATTGGGATCGGGGGGTGGGATCAGATGCATGTACAGTAACTACTATAAATTTGTCTTTTTTTTTCTTTTCTGAAAAGTAACTACTGTCAGGGATCACAAGTTACGTAATAAAGGTATATACAGAAGGAATAAAGCTTCTATGTGTATATGTTTAGCCATTTTAGCAGCTTTAGCAACTTTAGTCCAAACTTTTTGATGGATTTTCGTGCCCCTCAGCCCTGTGATGGACAGTAATCTGATTACTCCTTCTTTCCCTCCTACTCCTCCTCACCTGTCAGACCTCCAACACCTTGTCCTGGGCGCTGTACCACTTAGCGAGGGACCACGCGGCTCAGGACCGACTGTACAGAGAGGTGAACTCTGTGTGTCCCGACAAACGGGAGCCCACCACAGACAGCCTGAGCAGGATGCCCTACCTGAAGGCCGTCATCAAGGAGACGCTACGGTGAGCGCACGGCCCTGACTGATTTATTAATACATCCTCAGGCCAAGTGAGCCCTGCAGCACGTTTTAAATTTGAGCAATATCCCATGAAGCAACAGTACAGCCAACATCCACACAAATAACAGAGCGGTGATTCATCTCTCCTTGGAATTAAGGTTCTGAGAAATCAAATGATATTAGTAAGTATGTGGACACACAATGCCTTCCCCACACTGCTGCAACAAAGTTAACTCAGATATCACATGCATATCATTTTATGATGTGTCCCATATGATAATAGTTACGTAATATGTAAGTAGCGTCATTGGAACTGATAATACCAGATGTGTCCACATCTTCATCTGTGTGATAGTTCAAATGATCTGCACCTTCAACCCTCACCAGCTACAATATTAAATGCTATTAAATGCTGCTTATGTGTTATTAATAATCCAATAATATAATATGATAAGGACACTATGAAAGTGCTGATGATGTGTTTGTACTTGAAGTATTTTTATCTGAATACGTTTGTGAAAAGGAGACAACACACGCTCTCTCACGGTTTCTGTGTCTTTCTCCTCCAGCCTTTATCCAGTGGTACCTGGAAACGGACGATTTATTACAGAGGACGAGGTGGTTGTGGGAAACTACTGGTTCCCAAAGAAGGTAGGAGTGATTGTGACTGAAGTCCTGAAATAAAAGGAATTAATGTGCTTTTGATTACAATCCTTTTCTTTTCAGACTCAGTTCCATCTGTGTCATTACGCCGTCTGTCACGATGAAGCACAGTTTGTAGACGCAGAGCTCTTCATTCCGGAGCGGTGGATCCGCGCCCAGGCGCCCGGCAGCGACAGCGGCTTCTTCCAGCACCACCCGTACAGCTACATCCCCTTCGGCGTCGGGGTGCGAGGCTGTGTGGGGAAGAGGGTGGCGGAGATGGAGATGCACTTTGCTCTGTCCAGGGTGAGTGACGCAGAGACAGAACGGGTGCAGACAGGAAGTCAAAATGACTTTCAGCCTACTTCCTGGTCAATGCTGTTGTTCCTTTTTAGTTTTCTTGACTGTTTTTACAAACATAAGTTTGTTGGCGGACGTAAGAAACCAAATATTTTAGATTTGGAGAGAATATAGGCTGTTGTTGGCCGTTTGCGCAGCACAGTGATCAGCCTGCTACTCTTACAGCTCATGCAACACTTTGAAGTCCAGCCTGAACGCGGTGCTCCGGTCGTGGAGCCTAAAACTCGAACCCTGCTCATCCCTGCAAAGCCCATCAACCTGCGCTTCCTGCCCAGAGCCTGATGAGGACGGCGCTGAGGGTCAACCGCACAGATGCAGGTCCAACAAAACATTCAGCCTGAGCTGCAAATGTCTGCACATACCTGTACACAGTTGCAATCCAAATCATTCAGCCCATTAGGTTTATTGGCAAAATATACAATTTCTCAGCTGTTTGCAATGAACAAATTACACAAGAACTGTGTAAGTAGTTCAATGAAACTAATATTAAGGGATTTTATCCACATTCAACACAAAATTCTACTTTTAATAGGGAACAATAACAAGGAAAAGGACACAAAAAGATATCAAAAGCACTGCTTGTTCCTCGAGATACAGTTGGAAGCATAGTTCACAAGTTCAAAGTCAAACAATGTCTACACTACCTGGGCGGGGCAGAAAGAGGACGCTATCAGCAGATTCCTGAGGAAACAAGTGGTCAAAACCCCCTCGCGTGACTGCAAAACACGTGCAGCAGGACTTGGTGGCGCAGGCACTGAGGTTTCAGGCTGCACAGTCAGGCCCCTGCTCAACACTGAAGGCTCCAGGCTCAGAAGCTGGTGCCTGGCTGTGTATCACGTCTGCAGCAGCTAAAGGGTTCTACACGTACTGAAGATGCTTTCAAGAATCATTCTGAGACTGCAGTAGTCATTAAAACTAGCATTCTGTGTTGAATCTGGATAAAAATCTGGATAAAAACCCTTGTAATATTAGTTTCATTGAACTACTTAAACGGTTCTTGTGCAATTTGTTCATTGCAAACAGCTGAGAATGTGTATATTTTGCCAATAAACCTAATGTGCCTAGGGGGCTGAATGATTTGGATTGTAACTGTAGATCATAGATGAAATCAATGAGTAATAACATAGACAACAACACATTACAGGAACATTCTGGTCCATGTGAATAACACTCATTTACAAATACTGGGGGTTTTCCTGTAAGTATATTCGGCACACAAGTCACGTATTTAAATAAATGATATGTAACTTGGTGTAACATTTGGCTTTTCTTTGCACAATATTTTTTACACGAAA
This sequence comes from Bovichtus variegatus, assembly GCA_943593645.1. Lineage (NCBI taxonomy): Eukaryota > Metazoa > Chordata > Actinopteri > Perciformes > Bovichtidae > Bovichtus > Bovichtus variegatus. The sequence continues at coordinate 1,131,888 of CALSCE010010776.1, forward strand.
CAGTGATTTAACAATAAAGAAAGTAAAGAGAACAACAACCACAGTAAAAAGTCACTAATATTCCTATGATGGTGTTATTGTGAGGACACTTTGTTTTTAATGTTTTTGCACAATTAATAAAGTCTTTTTTCAATGTATTTGTGCCTCATCTCTCTGTGTTGGAGACACAAAAACAATAAGGAAACAACAAAAACAAGCTGTTTTCATTCTGATTAAACGTTTCAGGTAAATGAAGTTAAACATTTGGTGTTTAGAGAGAAGCAAAGTTTGAATGTGTAAATAAAGGAGATTATTTTAAGGTAGATGCAGCATTTTATAGGTGAACTTGTTTTGTATTTCTCTGTCACTTGATACCACGGAAAACAGATGTTCACAGTAAAGTATTGTGTGTCTGGAAGACTAAAACTGGGTCAACAGTTGTAAACTGAAGCCTGTCCCTCTGCAGCCGCCTGCTGGCCACCGCTCAGTACACAAATCAAGCTTCCTTCATTCTTTGAGCTGCAGTAAATGAAATGTTCAGGAATGGATCGGCTTCTTCTTTAACCTGTGCATAACTGTCCAATCAGAGCACAACGTGAATCAAAAAGCTGCTCCAAATGCATGTCAGTTTAATGCTTTGACCTAAATGAGTCTGCACATTCAGCTAATTTACAAATCATGCAAAAGAGTAAAGTATTATTTAAAGAGGCCAAATTAAGTAAATATATATATTACTCAACTTTAATCCTCTAAAAATAAAGTTTGACCTCGAACCAGATTTCTACACAAAGTGAGCTCGTGAAGATCCATCCACTTATTTCTGGGGGGTTGATGGATTTATTTAATTTCCATTATTTTCTTTGCACAGGTTATTATTTTGAAGGTCAAATAACCACTTCCGGTGGTCCTAATTTTGAGCAGTTTGACGCCGCTCGTCGCTGCGTGAGGACGTCGTGCGGCTGCCACGCGCACTGCAAAAGATTTCAAATTCAAGTGACTTTTATTTGCCTTTTTTTTTTTTACATTTGCAGAGTGTAAAGAAGGAGTTGTTGCACGGCCCTCAGTTATATATCGTTATGCATTGTGTGGAACAAAAAAAACAAACAAAAAAACTTTTATTCCACCACTGCATATCATACATGTAAAATATATAACGTGTGAAACGATAACTTGCTTTTTTATTTGTTTGTTTTTGCTGCTGGAGATGCTTGTTTGTTAATAATAATGTTTTTTCGATGCATCTAAAATGAATGGCTCTAGGATGTGAGTTGTATTTTCCTCGCAGCACAGGTCCTGTGCTTCAGGCTTGGACACGTCTGGACTCGTCATTTTTTGCAGCGGAGGCCACCTTCTTCCCCCGACGCACCGGGAGGCTCATATCCTCCATCCATCCATCCATTCATCCACCCAGACCGGAGCCTGGATGCTCCAACATCTCATTTCCCATTTACACATATAGTTCTGCTTTTTATCCGGCATGTAACCCGGGTTATTGCTCTTTTTTTAAAGCCCGGTTTGTGTGCGTTTTCCCCCCATGGAGGACTAGTCAGGTCGGGGATCCACCGCCCTGCAGGCTGCCGGGGACAGACGGACCTCCACACCGACGGGAATACACCCAAGTCGGGTAGAAAACGTTGAAAATGGTCGATGTTTGGGGCTCAGGAGACTCCTTTTGCCGTCATGTGAACGCGGACGAGGCGCGTCAACCTGCCGGGGATGATGGTGAGTGGCTGATTAACGCGCACGGTGCGTCTCTTTTGTCTCTCACACACACACACACCTGCTGTCAAACATTATGAACCCGGGATTATTGGTGTAAATTCATCAGGAGAGGATCTCCTTGAGGCAGCAGCGCGTGTTGCATGTGGGACACTTACATTGAGGTCAGCTTCGTGTGATTGACGCGGAGGTCGGTGATTCTGACCCGGATGGCCGCATCAGGGTCGATCATCCTGTCAGGGTTGATTGCTTCTCATTACAGCAGATGGGTGGATGAATAGATGGTGTGTTTACCAGAGAGAGTTCTGTTTATTCCTATGTTTGCAGCTCTCCCAGGGGTCCCTGAAGGGGTCTCAAACAAACCCATCAGTTAAGGTTAAATCTCCTTATGATACAATGGGAAGAATAAGTGATAATAAAGGCCATATGTGCACTTCTTAATGGATTCATTTGTATAACTTAGTTGATTAAACCTGCTCAAATCTTGAATTAGGACTGGTGTCAATCAAATCAATCAATCCTCTGTTGTATATCATTTCAAATTGAATATCTTCGGCCCTGGATGAACTTGGAGGCTTTTGATGCTTTTCTATTTTTAGTTCCTGGAAATGTGTGAGTATCTTTAGAGGCTGGAGACACCCAGGGGTCCTCCCTCGCAGGATGAGTTTGAGTTTAGCTTTATTCATTTGAATTGAGGACAGTGAGAGGTCGATGGAGGACGCTTTCTTTAACGTGGTTTCTCTGCACAGTAAACTGACTGTCAGGTTGCTCACGCAGCAAAACCGGTGATATATTCTGCATTTCATTTAGTTTACTTTTGGTTTTCATATTTACTTTAATTACCTGGTTAACGATAGGTCGCTTGTGTGGTATTCACAAGTTCATAAACATCTTTTGAAAGCTGATGTTTTACTTTTGAGCCCATGGAAATGTTTCTCTTTCCTAGCATCCAACAAAATGATGAAACTGGGATTCAAGTGCTTTAGTGCAGCGCTTCAATAAAGCTGGGGGACCTGAGACGCGTAAAAAAAAATAGATATCCTAGCTTTTAGTAGCTAGTACAGGTCAAACTCCAAAAACATGCAGATGGGTTGTGTCTTCATTTAAACCCTGACTGCGTTTTAAATCCCTTTAAAACACCAGATCTTTCTTAAGCTGCCATTTGACACATACATCGAACTTACAATATTTTGATTAAAGAAGCCTAACTGTAAAACTCTTACTGTTGGAGCTTAATCCCTGGAGGTCATTAAACGGCATTCTGGGAAACGTAGGCAGTGAATTGAAAGACAGTATTTCATCTAAAAACAAAAAACCCCTGACGTGTGTTGAGCTTCACAGCCTGAGGTTATAAAACAGTGAGAGGATGTTCAGCTGCTGCCTGATGTAAAACAAGAAAACAGACGTTATTCTCTGTGTCAGGACGCCGTCTTATCAGCGAGGTCAGGCGGCACGGCTCCAGCTCAGCAGCCAGCTGGGGGAATGAAAATGCCACAACACGTCGCTTCGGATCCGTTAGTGGGTCAACATCTTCGGCATGGTGCTGCTCCCCTCCTCCTCACCCCCGCCTGTCTGTATGAGCCTGGTGGAGTTTATTCTCCGGCTGCTGCTGCTTCAATGTCGTCTCGTAAACATCACGATATTACCACAAATCTGTGGGAAGATTTACCTATTTCACTGAGTAGGTAAGCAGTACAGTTTTAATCAGCTGTGGCATTACAGAGTGAATATTTGCATCTTATTTAGTTGCATTTATGTGCAGCGACCTGCAGAAATATTATATTATTCATGGCCTGACCAAATGTGATGAAGTCTGATGTTAATGAAGACAAACTGTTGATGAAAACACACACACAAAGGTTGTGTTGCCATATTGTGCTTCCTGCCAGCAGCATCAGCAGCAGTCAGAGAATCAGCAGGAAGCTTGTCAGAGTTTCCCACGAGGCGTTCAGGGTCCAGCAGTGATGATAGGTGCACCAACGTGAGCTAATTAGCGTAATCTCGCGCAGGCAGTAGAACTGCAGGCTGCTGGAGGCCAGATGTTCAAAGTATTAGAGCTTGTTGTTGGAGCCGACAGGTGAGAAGTCTTCAGAAAACTGTTGCTGCCTCAGGATTATTGAGTTGATTATTTAGGTCAGGGACAGCTCGTTAAATGTAATAACTTGCAGGTATCTCAAACCAGATTCTTTCAAGTGCAAAAAGGGAAATTGAAGTGCACAAACATCTGCTGCTGCTCAGCGCTTCGCGGTTCATTATTCTCTGTGGCTGAAATAATTGGGTCCGACCCTCCCGTTGTGAGTTATTGGAGGTGGCATGTAAGGGCGAGCAGAGAGGATCATGGGTTATTCCGGCACGTGCCGAAGCGTTGTTTTAGACTCGGCTTCATTTGGTTTTCTTACGTCATGCACGTCTTTATAACACTGAGGTCCTGGTGATCATTTATGTTTCGAGGTGGATTGGTTGTTGGCGGTTTCTAGTCGTGTGTTTTTATACGTTTTCTCTCCCTTTTTGTTTTCCTCTTGGTGTGATACGACCCAAAAGTGTATTAGTGTATTTATTTTGGTCTAATCATTTAATAGTGGGTCTACAAAAAAACCCAGAACAGTAAAAATGCATCACCCGAGGGCACAAGGTGACGTCTTCAAATGTCTTGTTTAGTCTGACCAACTGTACAAAAAGCTCATTTATTCCATTTACTACCACGAAAAGAAGCAAATACTCACATTTGACAGACTTGAACCCTCAAATGATTGTAATCAATTATCAAAATAGTTGCTGATTCTCTTACTTTCAATCGACTAATTGATGCAGCTCTAATTATAATGGCCGCCAAAACATCTCTTTTCTAAACGGTTTCAAGAGAAGTGGTTTTCTTTTGCTTTTCTTGTAGTTTAATGTAACTGCTTTCTGTCTCATCTGCAAGGAGAAAGCTGTGGTGTTTTTTATTTTTAGATGAAAAAGAGCTGTTTTATAACCTAACCTTTGTGCTGCTACAGATGTAAAGGTACAAATGTGTTCAGTCCTCCGACCGGCCGGGGACATCTCGCAGGTCGCTGCATGTGAAGTGAAATACTGTGCACTACACATTTGAAAACACTTTTCCTGTGCAACAGGAGAGTCATGAAGACCTGATATCGCTGGGATGTCCTGTCTGTTAAAGATAAACAGTCTTTCTTCCTCTCTTGGTGTAAAGATTCACAGATTTCCTAACATCCCGCCTCAAAGAAAGAAATGTTGAGGTTATTTTTCTAGCAGCTGCTTCTTCCTGCTGTGTTGATCTGCCAACAATTCAAGGCCTAACCCCGCGTTTAGTTTCTCCTGCACGGGAACAAACATCATTGATATTCCTGAGCTGCTCCCTCAGTGCGCCGGTGGACGGGGAAAACAGAGAGCTGGCCGGGGGCTGTTCAGTCATACTGAGCGGCAGCATTAAGCGTGAAATAGAGGAGCCTTTATTGTAGGAGGCTGGCAGTTATGTAAGATTGTATTCAAACATGCTGCTGCAGGTCTGATGACAGCTGAGAGGAACCTGCAGGTGAAAACCGAGGGTCGGGAAGCACTGAAAGTGTTCGGGACGGTCCTGAGTGGTAGTGAAAGGCCTGCTGTTAATCCTACAACCATCGCTCCAATCTCATCATCTCTGTCTGCGGTGAACACACAGAGATGAGGATTATTATCAATGCTAGCTGTCAAACGATCAGCATGAAGATGATTAAACTGCCTTTTATCCCTGATCCTGTAACTATTTGGCATACGAGTAAAGAGATAATGAAATAATTTTAATAAATATACATACAGTATATATATGGAAGTATTTTATTGGAGATTTTAGTGATTTAGATGGACAGTGCTGCTTAAAACAGCTGTTAAATGTTTTCTAAAGGCTTCTAAAGTATGAAATATACACACTGGTATGATGCTCTAATCAAAGACCCTGCTGCGTTGCATTATGGGAAATGTAGGATACGGTTGTTTTGAATCTTGACCCGTTCCAGAGACTAAAAGTCAGGATATCTCGGCTTCAATTTTACAATTATGTGGCACTTTGCAGGTTTGTGTAGAGGCATGTGTTGGATGCTGCTCTCCCAGCAGTCTGTCGAGGTGAACACAGAGTCTAACGGAGACAAAGACCTCAGTGTCCTCCTCCTCCTCTTCTCACCACTTCCCCGTCAGCAGATTCTCCACATTCTGTCCAATCAGAGGAAATGAAAGCAGCCACACGTGGTTTCATAAAACTGGAGCAGCACATTCACTCTCAGCCTTATGTAACCTGCTCAGCGAGTGTCTGAGGAGGTGTAAGAACGCCTCGGCCTCTTGGCGCCGCCGGTCGTGCTTGATCTCCAGGAGGTGTGCGGGTGTTTGTGGGTGAGAGCCATCAAGTCACGTAATGTTGTTATTGTTCTATAAAAACAAAAAGTCATGTGAGTCACGTGTTAGTCACATTCTTCCAAAGGAACTTTACCTTGTTTGTGGGGAACTAGTCATTTCTCCTGGTTTTATTTTGAGCCTGACTGTCACTCAGATCTCACTACAGATTATTTATCTTTTGGATTTCGACACCAGAGCTTTTGTTCAGTTCTTGGTGCTGATGATGTGTCAGATGCAGTCACCTGCTGGACAACATCAGACCCCCCCATGGCAGCTCCCACACTTCTAAGGCTCTACATTTTGGTACGTGTAGAGTTGAAGGAAGATGCAAACTCCTGGTCTGTTTCAATGATGGACCAAAAAGAGTCAAAAAATCATGTTTTATTTATTTTTATTCATATGTAAATAAAATGACATAACTGCTTTCCAAAGATGCTGAGCAAATAAGTTTGCTTCATTAATTATTTCTGACATTTTAATACAGAAATCAAAGTGTACATTTTTACCAAAATGTCAAACTAACAACTTCAAATACCTAAATCCTAAAATGCTTATTTTACTTTAAAAACGCATCCCTTCCTGCTTTGATCTGCTTTTTAATTAGGAAAATTAGCATTTATTGTGCAGCAGAATGTTATTTCTTTGATTTAGATGGACAGACACAAGCTTGTGGACCCGACTTTCAGCAACATTCACTGCGTTTTCTCCAGAATTCAGAATAGTTTTTGAGTTGTTTGTTTTAAGAATAATGGGGATAATCCAGTGAATCACAATTATCTTGGCCTATTGTCTCACGCCTTATATACACTGAAGTGTGTGTGTGGTATAGAAATCACATGACTTAAAAACTGCACAACCTGCAGTCAGTTGAGGTAAAAACTGGGTGAACTTTTTGGCATTTCCATCACTCCCTGGCAGGCAGAATTCCTCTGTCATGTCTTCGACATCGACATGCTGCTGCTGTCCTAACCTCTCTGACCTGCCTCTCGTCTGAATGACACGCATCAGGACACACACACACACACACACACCATATAAACGCACACATGCAATGATCCTGCCACCGCTGGCTACATGCTCCTCTGCACCCGTCACGTTTCCACTGCATCCCCGGAAAGTATTGATTGACATGTGCAGAGCGGTTTGGCGGTTGGCGTGCCAGGTTATCGGCAGGACGATTGACGACAACAACCTCTCTTCCTAGAAGCTGACACGTAAACCGGTGACACACTCGGTCTTCCGCTGCGAGCGGCGGGTTGCTGGCAGCTCGCTCTGAGCTCATCGTGAACAGGCCTGTTTCTGGCAGACTTGCTCACCAGCCTGTTACCTTGGATGGCTCAGGAACAACACTGAGAGACAGAAAGAGGTCTGTCTGCAGCATGTTCTCCGGCTCCTTCTCTTATTAAACTGCCGCCATTCAGACACGGTGCAGAGAACAGGGAGGTTGTTGGATGGGGAGAGTGATGCGGATCTCAGGTCAGTGATGGAGAGAGCAGCACATTTAACATTTATCACTTCAGATCAGATTCTTCAGTCTTTAAGATGCTGTTGTGATGTAAACTGGATGCAGGGCTGAGCAATAATTCAATATTATGGATTAATTGTATTGTGCCTTGTTATAGTTTTATTGCAAGAAAGTTTTGCACGTTTGAAGAGTTTTTGTTTTAAAGCATCAATAATGACTGTAAACTCTGGCTGTTTTGATTTTTACCATAACGATATCCGAACTTCGTTTCTGTGCTCATAAAAGTGTGTGTGACTAAAACCTTTAAATACAGTTAGATATTTTCTCAAACACGTAACTTGATTTGTCATTCAGAATTTAAAGCTGCAACCAGCAATTTTCATAATGAATGAATCTACCGATAAATGATAATATTATATAATGTTATAATTTATTGCTTTTGAAACCAAAGTCTTATTGCTCCTACCCTTTTAAAATGAATTATGAATTTATTTAATATACAGAAAAATAAAACATCTGTATATAATATATTCCCAAAAAGCCTGAAACTAAAATGTACATACACACCAGTGTTCATACCTCAGTTTTATATTTGTTAATAATCTATGTGATCTATTAATTGATTGTTTTGAATCATGTGAATCGTTTCCAATGCAAAGATATTTGTAAAGCAGCTGAAGTGCAGTGAGTAATGCATTATGAGGCAGTTGCGTAACAGCATGGTGGGAAGGCCGCTGGCGTTTCTTCTTCTTTCCTCTCATTTCCCTCCCTCCGCTTTCACTTTACCTTTCCAGTTTTTCCTTCCTCTTAACACTTTTGCCACTTCTGCTTATGCTCAGAGTGTTTGCGCATGCGCTTTAACCCCGTCAGATAAAAGAAAGTCTCATTTCATCTCTGCATGTTTGTCTCATGAGCTCAGCTCCTGTTGTACATGGATACAGTATCAGTGTTTGTCTGTCGGGGCTTTTCGAGTAGGAACAGGGTGTAAATTGTGACTTTGAAGGCGTTTAGTTAAGTCTAAAAGCTTTTGCAGTTATAGGGTATGTGGGAATTTTGCAGTTTCAGTTTCTATATTTATGCAGATTAATTTTTTTACATATGCTTTTCCTCCATTATTATTTTTGTTGCCTTGTTTTGTCATCCGTCCTTCCTGCTGCCCTTTTTCTATTTCCATCCTTCATTGCTTCCTCATCACAAAAACTCTTTACCTGCAGCCAAACTTATTTTCGTCACTCTTCCTCCTCGTGTGTTTAGTTGCCTTCAGGCTGGAGCATGCTTCTCCTGGCTGCACATAAGTGAGCGTGCACAGGAGTCATGCAGAGACATTCGCGTGGCTGCTTTCTTCAATATTTGTCAGGATTTAAAGAACGATGTGTTCAGAATCGGCTCCTGTGTTCTGTTTCAAAACAGGAAGTTGGATCGACCTATTTTTGGCACAGCTGGATACTGTTTCAGCAGGTCCAGGCTGGTTGTGTCATATCACTCCTCGTCCTGCTGTTACTGTCACCGTCATCGAGGCTTCGGCGCCGCTTACGCCTGCCACGCACACGCAGTCGTTTTCATGTTGGAGAACTGACGCATCAACAGTTGAGACTAGTTTTCTCCGGAGCACCGTCTCTGTATTCATAGTGGAAAGTGCCTTTTTGGTGTTTTTGCAGTTGTGCTTTACATTCACTTCACCAGAGCGCTTCAATTTTAAACCTCACCACACAAATAAGTAAAACATTTTCAGAAACACTCATGCAACGCACAAAGTAACGTCCGAACTGTGGCAGAAAAAGCCTGGTGAGAAAAAATGCACCGACACAATCTCCAAATCTAATCCAGTGAACACACACGTCAATAAACACAACATTTAAAGTAATTACTGATGTTGAAGGAGGCAAGAGTTTAGTAATGCCAAATGAAGTTGTGTGGAAGTTTATCTGATGTTAAATATAAAGTCTTATTCTACAAAGTAACTCCAGTTCTCAGACAAATGAAGAGAAATGTTCAATATTTCATGCTCAAAAATGGAAATACTCAAGTAAAATACTAAAACCTAAAACTAGAGCTGCAACAAATTAGTATTTTCATTATCAATTCATCTGTAGAATTGTTTTTCTCCAGAAATGTTAATTAATGTTTTAGGTAACGTCTTCAGATGTCCCTTTCTGTGTGTCAAAAAGCCCAAAAATGATTCAGTTTACATTGAAAATTGCACTTTGCATGCTCTTATCTTATTAAATTTGATCGTTTGTACACAGTCGTGTTGTGAATCTACAGAAAGCATCAGAAACTACAACATTTTGGTCGTAAACATCCAGTTGGACGGAAAATTATGAAAAAATCTGAGTTGGAAATGGCACCAACACACCAGTGCTTTAACACATGCAGACAGTAAACATGGCTGGCCAGGCGCCAGTTGATGAGGTCACAGGAGCTTCTGCCTTCTTATTGGCTGACGATAAGCGACAGAGGAGTTCAGTCTGAGAGCATCGCGCAGCGTCCGACCCTCGACCAGGAGCTTAACACAGCTGGGTGTCGCACACGAACACACACACACACACACACACACACGCTGCTGAAATATGTGTCTTAAGTTGTGTACTCTTAAAATCTTACTTAAAACATCATCGCATGTGAAAAACTAAATATTAAAATCAAATATTTTTATGTAATGTAGATGCATTAGTAATTACAGCCTTCTGGGCTTAACGTTTAGATTTATTTTATTTTATTTATTTCGAACATACACACAAAAATAACAATGTATTGAAATACACACATGCTTTATAGTGGTCTAATACAAAGTTTCTTTTGTGAATGAAACTTTCCCCTTACATTATAATCCTCCTTTTTTATATGTGCAGTCTTAAATTGTACTTTACGATATTCTACATTGTTAACTATCCTTTCTATAAAAACCAGAACTTGTATGCGAGTGTTTATCTTACTTCCAAACAGCATAATCTGTTTTTTTTTTGTTCAAATTTAATGAGACCACCGTTTTAATTTACACATTTTTGTTGTGAAGAATGTTGTGCCAGAATAAAGAATATTAGTGTTGTCTGCAAACTAATTTCAGTATTTTTCATACATAATTTAGGTGTAAAATGAACAATTCTGGGCATAATACTGACCTGTGGAACTCCACAAGTGTATCAGTTTATAGTTTATAATTTAGCAGCAATGCTCATCCTTATTAGGGAACATATGTGTTCTGTTGGTTTTCTTTCTCAGACACTATAGAGAAGCCTTTATCACCAAACAGGAAAACATTTGTAAGAACAATGTTTTTAAATGAATGCATCACAAACAGATTTCATGAGTCACAGGGTTATGAAACCTACACGGCCCACTGTGCACCCAACAAAACTGAAATAACAAGAAAAAACACTGAGCATGTTGGGAAAACGATCAAGAGACATCGAGGGGACAAAGAACAACAGTCATTTGAATTCATTTAGATTCTTTTAACAGGGTGAAACTGAATAAAACGTAAAGTTAAATGAAGTATTCATTGTGTCACTAAAAGGTTTGCAGTTTACCTCTGCAGGCATCTCTCTCATTAAGATGCATGAATGCAAAATTAATCGTGTCTCGGTCCTCTGCTTGTGTTGTGCAGCGGAAAACAAAATGAAGCAGAAACAACATCTATTTAAGTACAGATATGAAGTTCTGGTACGTCACCAGACTATTTCCAGCTTGTACTTTTGTCCCGCTAACATTAGTACTTTAGAAAGTCCAGCTAAGATTTCCCAAATCTTTGCACCTTTTCACAAAGGTGCTCTCAACGTCTTTTGGATTTGATTGTGACACCACATAGCTCAAGAACGCTTCACTGTTTAACACCTGACTCTTAGACCTTCCTGCAAGCACTTGAATGCATCAATGAAACCAATATCTTTATATTTCCTAAGATGTTTCTGAGTGTGCTTTTGAAGCCTGTCACATGTCATGTAAAATATGCACAGTTAGAAGTAAATGGACTAAATTGTGCGCTGCTAAAATGAGCTGAGCTGTGGACTTGATGCAGCATGTGGTTCTGTGTACGCTGTGTATTAATAGGCAGGCAGCGTTTTCTTTATTCATGGAAAGGCTTTGTCTCTTTTTCAGCCGCCGCTGCCGCCGAGTTCATCCTGATGATGTCAGCACTGGAAATTGCTGCACATCTGTGTCAGTGTGTCTCGGTCTTATTGACCGTTTGATCCATGTTAAACTGCATTTTCTTGTTGTGTGTTTGTTTAAACCAGAGATTAATTGCTGAGTTTGGGGGTTTGGTCGATATTGAGACGAGGGAGGAGAGGTTTTAGTTGTCTCTTAACACAGAGGGTTGATCTGCCTGCTCGCTGTGCGACGAAATGGTTACAAAAAAACGTTTTATTACGCGGAGACGAGGAGATTCTTTGCACCAAATTTAGATTATCAGCTGCATTCAGACTAAATTTGGCAGACAGACACTGCAGAGGAGAGCTCAGTATATCTTGGACTGAATTATCATTTTGTTTGACCTGATTATTCAGTTTAACATCGTGTTCATGTTTTATGTTTGGTTCTTATCGTATTTACTGAGAACTCCTAAACATATGTTCAACATTCAGCTAAACTATATCAGTAACTCAGCGAAAATGGGCGACAACGCACTGCTGTAAAGGAAAGAGGTGCACGGGATTTATAACACCAGACGGGGATTAATTGCTCAGCCCTACCTGCTTTGTTTACACGCATCTTCACTAGTTAGCAGTCTTCTTCTTCCTTGCCTTCGTTGGCACGTTGCTGCATATTTGGGCCATTAAAATGCAAAGATTTTAATACATTTTCGTAATTTCATAAATTCAATACTTAGTAGTTTTTTTTACAGATGGAATTTGAAGCCATCATTCTGGTCACATTTAGGCTTTTATCAGTAAAATATTTGCATCTTTTATTTAGAGTAATTAATATACAAAATAAAATAATGAATTATTATGAAAAAGTTTTTAAATAATTGTTAAAAACTAGCAGACTTTTAATTTTGTGCTTCAAATGTTTTTGAAAACATGCTGGTGTGACATCAGTACATTAACATTGGCATGTTTAATTTATAATTTAAAGGATGGTTTCTATAGCAGCAGAACACACACACACACACACACACACACACACACACACACACACACACACACACACATTCAGAGGGAACAGACGGGTCACTGATTGGCTTTCATGCTGTTGCTATGGGAGTTTAAGCTGCTCTTCCATTGGTCAGGCTTTGAACCGGGGCCAACTGCCGGCTGTCTGTCAGCATCCCTCAGTCGTCATGGCAACAGACAGGAAGCAGGGCGAGAGGAGGATAAAAAAACGTGTTGTTGTCGTTGCTGCCGCTGAATCGGACAGCAGAAGAAGAAACTCTTCTGTCGTTTATTTTCCTTTTTTTTTTTTTTTCAGAGGATGATCCGTCTGCAAACATAAAAACTGCGAGTTTTTTGATCTGCGGTACAAAACGGCTTAATGCTTACACACACACACACACACACACACACACACACACACACACACAGGGTCACTCGGCAGCTCCCTGCTAATCCTCCACGAAAAGATGATTATTAATATGACATGTCAGGATGAAAATGTAGAAAGAATTTGTGTGTGTGTGTGTGTGTGTGTGTGTGTGTGTGTGTGTGTGTG
>CALSCE010010776.1:1176139-1195503 GCA_943593645.1 Bovichtus variegatus
AGGCTTTATGTGATGTTTAAATATGTAAATGAGGCTTTATGTGATGTCACTTTTGGTGAATTTAGGAGAAATCTACAGACACAAACAGACAAAGTTAGTAAAATAAACTCCTGAATGTGTATTTTGGACCCTAAACTTTACTCCAAAGTACTGCTGTACTGTAAGTAAGCTTCAGTATTTCTTTCACTCTGGAGATGAAAAGAAGCTAAATAAATATTTTCCTGTTGCAGTGACTCAGCTGTACACAGACAAAATACTGTGGCATCAAAACACGACAGAAAACCATCAAAGGAAACCAGTGAATGCAAAGCTACACAATTTTAATACAGACCCTAATGTTTGAGGGGGGCCCAATAAATAAGATCAGAGATACATTACAGAACATTATATTGCCAGTAAGTCAGTAATTGACTCACTTTAAATATCCTAATATCCTGAAAGAAATATTTTATACAGTTTTTGAGAGGCACAGTTTCATTACAAGATAAAAGCTCTAATGCTGATCCTACAGCTTTATTGCATGTGAAATCAGATTGTTTGTAATTATTTGAGTTGAGAGGTTTAGAGTGGGCTTTATTACATATGATGGTGGTATACTCTCCAAAAACAGGAATTAAAGTGGCTTTAAACAGTCTGTTAAAACGTGCTTGTTTGCAGTATTTCCTGCAGCTAATGACACATAAAGAAGGCAGTTAGACCGTTTGTGTTTACCGGACAGTTGAATTCAAAGAAAAAAAATACAGAAAAAGAGATTCTTCTCACCAAATTATGACAGAAAAGGTTATGAAACTATAAATTCCTGCAGGAACATTACCGCAGCATAATAGGACGTCACTGTTCTGACTCATGACTGACCTCTCAGCTCCGTCTGCTCACACTTACAACAATGGCTTCCCGTCGCCTTGATGCGTAGAGCACAGCTCAGTGTTTCAGCACCACGGACAGCGACCAGCCCGAGAGTTTCAGCACCACGGAGAGCGAACAGAGAATATTATATCCTTTTATCTGTGAATATCACTAGAAAAAGGAAAGTATTATTCATTGAGATTACTACAGGGATTGTTATCTGAAGAATAGTCAGTTAATAGCCACTTTATAATACCTAATGGGGTTATAGTGTACAGTCGTAATGTGTGACTGCATCAGTTTCCCTGTATGTTTAGGGTACTGCTAGGACACTACAGCCTAATTTGACCGTTAATGTGGCTTCTTTTGACAGTTTATAGGAACAACAATCTGAATAGATGATTGCTTTGTCAATGATGTCAGAAAAAGTCTCCAGTTTGTGATCAAAAAGGCAAACAATCTGTAGTCAAGACCACTTTAAAGTCAAGTCTGAGGCAAATCCAAGTCTGTGCCGCTTCGAGGTCGATGGGGGTCCAAATGAGGGTCGAGTTCGAGTCTAGAGCAAATCCAAGTCAAGAATGAGACCAAAAAAACAAGATTATTATATATATTATACTTATTTAATATTATTATATAAGCTGTGGTATTACGTATTTGCCAAAAATAGAGATGGAAAGCACTTGCACAGTAGTACAAGTTAACCATGACAATATGAGCTCTTTCCACACATTTCTGTCCAAAATGAGGATGCTTGTTTGTTAAAAGATCGCACTGTGCCGTTTAATGATCAATCCAAACTGTAACAGGTGCAACCAGTGAGATATTAAGTAGTACAGGATAATAGAAAAAAACATCTTGAGACCAAGACTATACTAAGGTACTACAGTCTGGAGGATAGGAAAAGTAAATATAAATATTTTTTAGAGACCCTGTTTTCATCACCGCCTTAAAGGATACAGCGTTGTTATTATTCTATATATTTCTTACTGTCAGAAAAACACAAAACCATCAATGTGTTTGTCTATCTCCCAATACTTTCTGACTTTCTGTCTCTGTTAAAGGTTCAGTAATTACATAAAACAAACAAACAAACAAATAGGAGGAAATAGTGCATTTGTTGGGGACTACTTTCAGCGGCGGATTAATCCACATGCTCTCGTAAGTATTTGTGGCAGCAGGACGGCGTGTGTGGGAGACAAAATAAACTACAGTGTGTGTGTGAACATGTCACCCAGCGTGGCTCATTGATGAGTTTTTAATAGTTTTTCTGTAACAATGGAGCTCGATGACACAGAGGAAGAAGATATATCAGGCTAACAATTTTGTTAAAGAAGAAAAGTATAGAATAGTTATGGGCAATATGACGAAACATATCATCAAAACCATATAAAAATGTCAATCGTATATATATTTTTCTATATTGTTTCTATCGCGATATTGCCTATGCCTATTTTAAAATCTTTCGATTTTGAAAAATGTACCTTAACTTTCAAAAAACCTTCCATTTTGAAAAAATTACCTAAATTATCAAAATAATCTTAAATATTTCAAAAAAGAAACTATATTTTCAAAAAAACTAATTTCTTCGATTTCAAAAAATTATTTAAATTTTAAAAAATATCTTTCAATTTTCAAAAAATTACCTTAGCTTTGACAAAACCTTCCATTTTTTTTAAATAAACTACATTTTCAAAAAAACCTTCCATTTTGAAAAAAAAGACCTCAACATTAAAAAAAAAACTTCCATTTTCAAAAAATTCTCAATTTTCCAAAAAATAAATTGATTTTGAAAAAAGACCTCAGGGGGTCCGCGGAGGTACTGCAGGGGCGTCCAACATTTTTGGTTGATTAGACAATTTCATATATTTTTAAATACTTTTTTCATGCAATAAAACATGCTATATATTGTGATATATATCGTTATCGAGATATATATTAATATTTAGCCATACCCTTTAAATACTGCATGTAGTGAACTCCAGTCAGAGTGATTAGTGTGAGTCGGTATAAAGTTAAAGTTTGAAGGTTAACTGAGGAGGGTTATAACCTCACTGTCTCTGCTGCCACTCATCTGCACACCACGCAGGTTTTATTCTGCTCCGTCCTGGCTGACTCATCCCACCTTCAACATCCTCTGTCAGCCCGCAGATCAGAGCAAGAGCTCACACAGCTGCTGCCACAAATGCCAGCGGCACCATTATGAAAATGACTGGATTCAATCTGGCACGCAGTTAATGGACGATAAAAGCAATGATGGGATGCTGGAGTTCAGCTTCTCAGGCGCATTTTCTTAGTACAACCTACACATATGAGACCAATATTGGACAGTCACAAACATAGCTACATAAAAACAGTCTGAATGGAAGTGATATTCGTTCTAAATTGTGTTTACTTGTCCTTAATTTCTTGTAAATGCCAAGTCCATCCCCCTGTTTGATGAGTCATCTTAAAGCTACAGCTCTTTATTTTGTTTTAGGGTTTTTTTCTCATGCATGAAAGACCAAAATGACCAGTGTGAGAGTTTTCTGATCAGCCACCTGAATATTGAAGGTTTGGTGAAGTTAAGGAAGCTGAAACTACTTAAAGGTCATGGTTATGATTAAAAGAGTCGGAGGTGGGATGTGAACTCTGGTTTCCTGTGTCAAAGTCGGACACGTTTGGTTTCGTGAAGGATTATTTGCACATCCAGACCTATTTACTACAGCAAATATGTTGCAAAAGAAACTTAATGCCACCTAGATTATGTATTTTAACTATGTATTAGACTAAACTTCAGGTTATTTTAAAAAATCCTCTCAAGACTCACTTGTATTCCCTCGCTTTGATTATTGAGATTATGTCCAAACAGGACAGATGATGAGACGAGTTTATGTGATTTGTGATGATAAATCTTTTAAAATGGCTCCTAAAGTTTCCCTTTAGTAATTCAATTGAGCTTATTCACGAAAAGCTTAAATTACAGAGTGCAATCATAAGATAGTAAACACGTCTAGAGTTGAAAAAGTATTATACAGTAACCCTAACTACTACATGGTCCCAAAACTTTTATTCCGTCTGTCTAAACATTGGTAAAATATAAGAGTCCTATGACAAATGAAATGATTTCACAGTAGAATAACTAGTTTAGTGTATTCAAGCTTTGACATATTTTAAAAACAGACACTGTGGAGCTCTGCACACCACACTGGAGCTTGTACATTTAGGTTTACATGTTTCAGCCTTAAAGATGTAAGGAAACATATTCAGGCTTTTATTGTGTCGGCTCACACAGAGCCACACCTTTGCAGAAAACAAAATGGAGCTGTTGCTGTCTCTAACCTCAGACAGACGATGACTCTCTCTCTAATTAGTTTTAGCTGGAGAGAGATGTTTGCGAGAGAAAAGCTGGAGGAGTTTCCCCTGAGAAACGTAAACCCTGCTGCTGGCCGAGTTGAGTCATTTTTATGTTTTTTTCTGGTAAAATTGAATCAAACAGGAGAGCTTATTGCCGGTTTCTATGACTCCCTTTTCACTACTGCGAAATCAACTTTACTGCACAAACATCCCTCTCACTGACTCAGCTGTGTCTCCTAAACGAGGCTTTAATGTCTTATTTTCTTAAAACAAGTGAACAAATTGGCCAGTGCAGGAAGAATATTTTTTAAAGATACAACCAACTCATTTCTTAACTTTTTATCTACAGCAATAAAGTGCAACATACACATCAATGCAGCAGTAACATTAACCCACTTTAATTACATTTTGCTGATAATACTAACATACTTTTACTTAAGTAAGGACTTTTTCACCGGTGGTATTAGTACGTTTACTTAAAGGGACAGTTCACAGTTCTCTACCTATAATATCTCCACTCACACTAAAGCAATCTACTTTCATATACACTGTTTATTCCACATATTTATATATTGTTACAGTACACAGTATTTTATTCTACTGTACAGTATTTAATTTTACATTCTTTTTTGTCTTATTCTATTTTATATGTATATATTTGACTTATTCCTGCATTTTACTTGCACCATTATGTCTCTTGCACTATTTTATTGGACTGTTTTCTAAGTATACTTAAGATTTTCATTGCCAACAACTACGCTGTAGTTTTTGTTCATATGACAAAAAAGCCTTTGAATCTTGAATCTTTGAATCTAGATGGATAAATAGCACTGCAGGTACGAGGAAAAACATGTATTTTGGGGTGAACTGTTCTTTTAAGTGGTCAGGAACATTTTTACAGTGCATCTATCAGTCTGCTCATTAGATACTCAACATTTCTTATAGTTGGTTATATTGTGTATTGGAAGAGAGAGGGTGACAGTGATGGGCCGTCTGCAGGTTTACCAAGATGATGATCTCCTCGAAACAGACTCAGTGGGAGAAAGCGGAGAGGCGCGGAGGAGAGAGGTTAGGGACGGAGAGATGAGATAGGAGGGATGTGTGGGTGGAGGAGAAAGGACAGAGATTAGTCATCATATGGAGTTTGGACGGAGGGGGCGACGGGCGGATGGATGGAGAATCGTTCTATGTTCAGCAGCTTCTCCACTTTCCTCCTTCAAAGGAGATTCCCTCTCTGTTTGCTGCTGCACACACAGTGTTTGTGTCGTCATGTAGCCAATACGCTGTCTGACGTTTTATAGATTTCAGATAAAAGGTAAAACACCCGCTGGGTTGACGGCCACACTGGGGAATGAGAGTCACATCAAGGGCCAGAAATGTACCGTTTATTGACAAGCATGTCCCCATAAATGTCAACTAAAAAAGTTGCTTAGCCGACAGCATTTTGAGGACATCACACATTTGTTAAAGTCTCTTTAATCAGCTGAAATTAAGGCAGTGAAATCGTTGTTTGTGCAGGTTGTTCTGCAGGACGAGGTGTCCAGGAGGGTGAATAATACACAGGGAGAACATAAATACTTAATGAAAACACAAGGCAAACAGGAGAAAATGAACTGAACGAGCAGCTTCACATCTGCTGCTGTTTCCTGCCTCGCAACAGATTAGGACCTGGGAAAAGGTCAACTGTAACACACACACACACACACACACACATGTATATTCCCATCACTTAGCAACACAACATTGACACAGAAACTCATTTGTGTCCCATAATAAATTTAATTTGAATGGCATTTTAAAGACTGATGTTTAACAGCAATAAACGTTTTATAAGATGACAAAATATCATATATTAGTAAAGTACTTACAATATAAAACTCTTAACTTAATGTATTCAGTGACATGCACACTCATTAATCACCCTCATTAATATACCAGAATAAAACAAATGGTTTTATTTATTTATAGTCAAATAATGATACATTTAGGTGTTTTTTTCGGTGAATTCGCAGCCTCTTATTAAATGAATGTTTCTCGATGTTAATTTTCTGTATTTCTTGTTTGTTTGTTTGTGTCTGCAGGTTGTTTGTTTGAAAAGAAACTCTGCCCGAGAGATCAGCTGTGCAGCGATGGTGAGCACTGGAGTTTTACTTTGCCATCACACACTGTCTCTGTCCAGAGTTTTATTCCAACGCATGAAGAAGATGTTACCGAAACAGAGTCAAATCGTTGCATTCACATTATTTATTATGCCGCGACCATATAAAGCTTTATTCTGATAAGCCGGAGGGCGTTCATTACTTCAATAACAGCGCTCAGCTTTGATGTAGCGTCATCACCAACATATTCCACTAATTTAACATATTTCGACAGAGAAAGCTTTGATAGGTGCAGCCGTGCTTTCATTTGAATGCTTATAATAAATGCATGTAAAGGGGAATGTCATTAGTCCTGCACGTCATAAAACAACAAAACAAAAGTTACATAGGTTCACTTTAACTAAAGGTTCAGTTCACCCAAATCTCTAAAAAGCTAAAATGTTCCATTGGTCTGAAGCACTGGTCATGCAGAGCACTTCCACATATTATCAGAAAATGAAACTCACATATATTTGTACGAGGCCAACATTTGGACACGTAATCATCCTGAGCTAAAAATCACAAACATAATAGAAAAGAACAAATGTAACATGTTTATTCCTCTCTAGAATATTCCAACAGAAAGAACGTATTTACAAGGACCAAACAACAAGTATATGAAGAAAACTGATCCGATAGATAAAAAGTGAGGAAGCAAAGAAAGTGTTTCAGTTTTATTTGCCGGTGAATGGAAACAGCAACATGGCCTTGCAAAATAAATGTCCTGGTTACTTTTCATAGTCCACAGACCTCAGTGGATACATTTTAATGGAGACTTTTATTAGGAAAGGTGGAACAATCTGAAAGCAACAAGCACTATTATTCTATAATACGTACTCTCTTTTCACACATTCGTGAAGCCAAATTAAAACTCCTCAGATACCCTCCTCTGGGAGGCTGACATGGACACTTTCTTCCCCAGGGGGAAGCTCGTATTCACAGTATCCTGAATGCAGCGTGACAAGAATAGTAAATTGACCAATGGTGAGCAATCCCAGCAGGCTCCATTTGCAGGGACACGCTTCAGGAAGCTGTGACAAGTCTTCTGTCCATCAAACAGTCACGGCTCAGCCTGCCTTTAACGGCGCCGTCTATAATCCCTCTGTGTGTTTCCTTCCTGCCTGTTCAAACATGGTTAGGATGTCATTACAAGAGCGTGCACGTGCGTGA
Source organism: Bovichtus variegatus (assembly GCA_943593645.1). NCBI lineage: Eukaryota > Metazoa > Chordata > Actinopteri > Perciformes > Bovichtidae > Bovichtus > Bovichtus variegatus. The sequence goes on from CALSCE010010776.1 coordinate 1,183,627, forward strand.
GCGTGCACCTGTGTGTCTCAGCCTTCAGAGACAGCAGAATTATTGATGGCGGTATGTTTTTTGTGTACGCGGTGAGGATGTTTTGTTCCTCTTTTAGGGAACATGAGCGGCATTCATAGTGAGGTTTCATGACGTGTGTTCGATGATGCTTTCAGGAAGTGCTTCTGCTGAAATGCAAGAATGAGAGTGTGTGGAAGAAGACTGAAACATCTGTAATCCTTGTTAAAACACTGGAATATTGAGCAAAATAAATATATTCCAGACTACATTAACTACCTATTTTTGTCCTTAAACAGTAGAAAACATTTTTATTTAAGACTGCATTAAAAAACTATTTATTTTGAAAACATCTCTAATCTTTGTTAAACCGGAGTTAAATAAATACATTGCAGACTGCATTGAACAAATGACCCATTTTGCTTCTTTAATATCTGAACTCTGTTATCTATTTAATGAACATATATTTTAATTCAGCAGATGTAACTACTGCATTTCATCGTGTGTTGAGTCTGAGTCCTCATTAGAGCGTTGGCAGTGTGTGTGTCAGTGACGCGTGTGTGTGATTGTGCTGAAATGTGAGTGTGTGGAAAATGATTAGTTTGTCTATGAGATTCGTCACATTGGCAGAAAGGTGGAAAGAGCGACATAAAGATGGGGATACGGAGTGAAAGAGACAAAAGAGAGAAAAAAGAGACAGAGTGCAACGTAAACAAGGTCTCCCTCCGTCAGCCGCTCTCTGCCAATCGCAGCTCGTCCTCGCCGTCTCTATGACAACAGTGACATCACTTGCCTGACGACCGTGTGTCTCCCTCGTGTGTGTGTGTGTGTGTGCGTGTGTGTGCGTGTGTGTGCGTGTGTTTGATGAAAGATGGAGGGAGACAGAGGTGATGACTCACCACAGCCCACACTCACTCACTCTCACACACACACACAGACACACACACACACACTGTGCTTCACTGTGTATATGTGTGCGTGTACATGTGTGAGGTTGAGTGTGTAGATGCAGGCTTGTGTACATATTTGTGTATATGTTTGTGTACACGTGTGTAAATGTACTCTATTTTCTGGTGTGCGTATATTTGCAGACACTTCATTGTATGTAGATGTGTGCGCTTCAGTTTACTCGAATCTCACCTCTAATGCAGTGTTTATAATCTTTTCTTTGCATGACATCCTTTGAAGCAATGAGGCCTGAAGAGGTGAAACTATCAAGTATTTATTATTAAAAGAAGATTAAAGAAAGAATAAACATAATGTGTGTAGTACCCTGACTATTTTTAATTTAGGAATTGTTAAATCTTACCTGCCACGCCAGGTTGCTGTAGGAAGATGCCTCAGCAAAGCAAAGCTCACTTTTTCAGACAGTTTGAAGTCTCCATTTTGTAGGTTCCCTTCAGGTTATGAGAGAGATGTCCTCAGTCCTCATGTCCTCAGAGTAACGGACTTGTTGTTCCCTTCCTGTGCAGACGGTTTGTTTGGACAGTGCCAGGCTCCTCACCAGGAGCCCGTCCAGTACCAGGTGTCTGTACCCGTCCTGCACAAACTGCAGGAAGTCCTCAAAGACCTGATGGTGCAAGGTGAGTCTCTTTCCAGTGACACGTGAAGCTTCAGGAGAATTAGGATCCTTAAAAAGTCTTAAAACGTTTCCAATTTAGTTTTAAAATGTCTAAAAAGTTTTTGGAGGAGGCTTTAAATTTGATCTGGGGCAGAAGGAATGAGCGTGTCTGTTTTCTGTTCAGTTTGTATGTTTTATTTTACAGGTATTTCATATCCCACAACAATGAGGATTTCTGCAACGTGCAATGCCTATTTGTTTGTAGGTTAAATAGGTATCAGCGTTGCCACATGGGAGATGTGAAACTGTGCTGATACCTTGTTTAACTTGTGCTCACCAGCGTAACAAGTAAGTAAAAGTTATTGCTGACATTGTGCCCTGTGGCTGAGCAGGTCTGACCTGGAGAGACGACGTCACGCAGGCCATCATCGGCCGGGAGCTGAGCCACGTCCCCACTGTCGGCTCCTCCTCCAAACTTCACCAGACGTCTCCAAAACTGTAAGAAAACTTCCAGCAAAACCATCAGGAAGGAAAATGTTGATAAATCAGTGATGAAGTAAAACCAGAAAACACAGGAAGAAAATTTCCACTTGTCAGATTTAGAAAAAGTCTTTCTTGAAACGTATTAAAAGTCTTTTTCCCAGGTTGTCCAGACTGCCGGGCCCCGGTCAGCGGAGGGTTCAGGGGCCCGAGGATCCGGCCGACCCTGAGATGACGCAGCAGTACGTGGACTACATGATCCTCGACCCCTCCCGATCCTCCGTCCACATGCAGACGCCCCTGCTGGACCCTTACACCTACCACCAGGTGGGAATATTACACAGGCACAAATATGCTCTTTTAAAATAATACTATATTTACTATAAAACTGTTACACAAAATGAGATATGATATCTTGGCTGATTTTTATTACATTTAGTGATATTTTGCATCTGTGAACTGTGTCCAGAATGTTTTAAATAATATACAGTATCAGCAAATAGCAGCGTCTCCTTGTTTCTGAAAGACACTCAAAAGGTGTAAACTTACTATATACGTGATTATGGACATAACGAAGCAACGCTACAGGGCTTTGTACACTTTTATCAAGCTATAATATGTCGGAGGTGTGTGTTTTTCAGCATGTTGTGGAGTTACTCTGCCCACACTTTGGCAATAAAACACAGGTCTGTTGTAAACGTGTTGTTGCAGCAGCAGTACGGCTACCAGGAGGAAGAGGAGCGCTCCCTCAACTCTCTGGACGATAATCCTTCCTTCCCGCTCCTCGCCTCCCCCTCTCGCTCTAGATCCAGAGGGAACCCTCTGGACAGAGACCGGCAGCTTCTCCAAGACCTGCTGTCCTTTTACCTCAGCTCCCCTTCTTCCTCCTCCTCTTCCTCCTCTTCCTCCTCCTCCTCCTCCCCAGTGCAGTCCCTCTCCCATCACAGAGGGGCGGTAGCAGCAGCAGCAGGATTTCCCTCTGCTCTATCCTCCTCATCCTCCTCCTCATCCTCCTTCTTCCCGGAGCTGGACTTCCCGCTGGACTACGGCGAGGACTACGTTTCCCAGGTGGCTCAGCTCAGCAAGCAGCAGCAGCAGCAGGCGGAGAAGAAGGCGCAGGAAGAGTACGACGCTCTGTCAGGACTGGATGGTGAGCGAGGAGAAGAAATTAAGATATGACACAGAAAGAAATACAACATTCAACAAGTGTGAAGCTGAAAAGGTCAAACATGCAGAGGTGGAAAATAAAATGTTTAAGTGCATCTTACAATTTTGTGCTACTTTATACTAAAAGTTGTACTTTTAACTGCACTGCATTAATTTAATAATTTTGCAGATTAAGAATACAAAATATAATCCAGAAATATATTATGATATTGTTTTTTCAATAAGACGAGTATGTGAAGTATAGTTTGATGCTAAAACATTTGTAACATGGAGGACTTTCACTTTCATTTCCAGAGTATTCTTAATAAAAATTTCTTCCACCACATGTTAAATGTAAAATCTGAATCTGTCAGATAACTGTAATGCAGTGAAGCCTCTGAAACGTGGAGGAGATAAAGTAGAAAGTCTCACAAAATGTCACCGTGCTGGTGTGTTTCAGAGCGCTCTCTGCAGAGACTGGCTCTGCTGCTCGATCACTACGGCCTCGACGTGAAGGATTTGTCCCCCGAGCAGAGAGACAACCTGCCTGCCGCGCTGAAGCAGCTGCAGCTGGAGAGCTCCTACACCCGCAAGCAGACCAAAGGTCGGTCTGCTCAGAGGCCTCTTCGTTTAATGCATGCCCAAATCAATACAAACAAGACGACTGACGTGAATACAAGTGCTTAAAATCAGTCGCTCTTTATGTCACATGTTGTAGACTTGCACTGTTTTGCATTTTAATCGCCTCCTTTTTTGTTGACAAACCCAAAACTGATGCACCAAATAAATAGAGAAAATGTAATTCTGGTCTTCTTAAAAGGAAACTCTTTGCAGTTTCTTATCAAAGAGTTAAAATTAGACTGAATGATACTGAACCAGATTTACAGAGGCATAAACACAGTCACAATGTAAGATGTTTTTTAATTTTAGCTTCTGTTTTCAAGATTGAAAGGTTTATTATGCACAAGAGCTACAGTGTGTTGTTGGAACAGTCCCAGCCTCCAACAACACAACTTACAGTATACTTAAGACAGAAAAAAGAAATTAAAAAGTGCAGGAGACATAATGGTGGAAGTAAAATAGCGGAATAAGAAAAACACTTGCATATAAAATAGAATAAAATGAAATACTGCACAGTAGAATAAATACTGTGTACTGTAATAATAATAATTATTATTGTGTTTTTGTTTCCCATTCAGATAAATATGGGAACAATGCTGCCACAGGAAAAAAGGTGAGCTTATAAATATTACATTTAAGATTAAAAAGGGAAATACTAAGTACTTGGTTACTTTCCACCACTGAAAACATTTCAACATTTCATTTATCTTTATCCATCAGGTCACAGAAGGTTCAATGGCGTACAAGATGGCCGCCACCGAGGCTCCACCCTCCACCAACAAGCCCCCCAAACCTCAAGCAGCCCAAAAAGATTTGCCTCCCGCTGTAGCAGCCAACCAGGACAAACTGGGGACGGGTGAAGCAAAGGCGGAGGAGTACGGCTACATCGTCACCAACCAGAGGTACGACACGCTCAGGGGGACGTCATGTGAATGTTTTAATGTTGTCTTCATGTTGTGAGTTTGTCTGTGTATCTGTGTGTGTGTGTGTGTGTGTGTGTGTGTGTGTGTGGTGGGGGAGACATGGAGGTGGAAGGACTCCTTCACTAATGTAGACGTAGCGGAAGAAATACTGCAAGTTAAAGTGAATTTATTTTTGAAGTTATACAATGTTCTGAAGCTGCAAAGGTGAAAGTAGTAGGAAGGAAAACAGGAAAAGGAAAGGAGTGAAGGAAAGAAAGAAGGAAAGAAGGGAATAGGGAATGGGGAGAGAAAGTTGCAAAGAAGGAAGGAAATTAAAAGGAAGGGAAACGAAGGAGGAAAGAATGAGAGCAAAAAGAAAGGAACGTATAGGAACGAAGGAAAGAAAGTAAAAGGAAGGAAAGTGTGGAAGGAGGAAAATATAGGAGGGAGAGTAGAAAAAAAGAAAACAGGAAGAAGGGAGTACAGGAGAAAGGAAGTAGGAGATGAGAGAAAAGGGAAAGAGTGGAAGGAAAGGTGAGAAAAAAGAGGAAAGGAAGGACGCAAAAGTGAGGGGAAGGAAAGAGGGGAGGACAGATGTGAGCAGGGAAAAGGGAAAGAGAGGAAGCAGCAAAGGACAGAAAGAAGGCCTTCAAAATAAAAGAGTAAAGTAAGTGTTACTTTCCACCTCTGATGAGCGCCTGTGAGTGTAAATGTGTGTCTTTACATGTGTGTGTGTGTGTGTGTGTGAACGTGTGCGTTTTGTCACCACAGCCCCCTCAGTATGAACAACGGGGTGCGACTGTTGGAGCTGCTGTCAGAGAGGACCGGCCTCTCCACCGGCTCCTTCATCAACATCAGGTAGGACCAAGGACACGGTCACATCAGTAACCCCCCCACCGGCTGCCCCGAAGCCCCCGGATCCTCCGCATCTGAACTCATTTGCTGGATCACTTGATTTTTATTTGGTGGGATTAACATAAAGCTTCGCCCCAGAGCTGTGTGTTGACTCACTGCTTTCATTCTGCTCATTCTTTTTCCTGCTTGGTCTAATCTTTTCCCCTGACAATGAGTCATGACCTTTGACCTAAATGTGAAGACATAACTGCATAAATCAAGTTTTTTGTAATTCTGTAGTTCTTTATGCAAGTGGCCATGAATTCCACAAAGTGGTTGCTAATCTTCCTGGAGTCTACCTAAAATAATAATTTATTACAGCAAACACAAATAATTCATTCACAAACATTAAAAATAGGACATATGTTAAGGTAAATATTATAAGAGAATAAACAATCCAAAATAGACAGAAGATAAGAACAGATTATTAGTAAAAATATAAACACAAAAAAGAAGAAAAACACTAAAAAGAAACTATAGAAAAACACAAACTATTTACTCACAAATTATCAAAGATACAAGATGTTAGGGTGAAGATAAAAATAAAATTATAAATAAATAAAAATACACAACTCCTGTATCTTAGCAAAAAATAAAAAGGCAGGTTGCAGCACTTGAATGAAAATAAACATAAAATAAAAATTTTATTTTAGGTTTGAGGTCTTTAGAGTAGAAAGAAGAATAAAACATTGTTAAAACAGAGACTGAAGTAAAAGTAATGTAAGTACAATGAGGAAAAAATACTAAAGATATTCAAAGTAAATATATTTAATGAAGAATAAAAACACAGAAAAACCTCAAAACTATTAAAGATAAATAAAAATAATCAAAAGGAAAAGCGTCAAATCCTCACATTTGAGGAGAACCATTCGATGTATTGCACATTATCGATTCAGCTATAAATACTGTGACGTAGTTTAATCTATAACAACATATTTTGCCTGTAAACTATTCATTTGTAAAGTAACTAAAGCTGTCAGTAGCATGAAAATAAAATAGCAGCGAGTAAAGTCCAAGTACTGCTAATTAGTACTGAGTAAATGCATTTAGCACTGTGTATAACTCCCCTTGGTTCTGCTCTTGTGCTTTGTCCTGTGCAGTGTTGTTGGACCTGCGATCACCTTCAGGGTCAGACCCAACTCCAAGAACCTGACGGCCGGAGATGTGGCAGAGACAGCCGGTACGTGCGTTACTGATTCCAACTTAGACACTAAGTACTCCAGGTATGAGGCAGCAGGCACTCCTAATGTGCTTCTTAAAATACTTTCCATTACGTTTTATTTCTGCAGTTGCAGAGAAGAACTTCCTAGAGTCTGGGACGGGCCTGAAGGTGCTGCAGAGCGGCGTTGGAGAGGTGGGTGCTTGTGTTTGTCAGAGTAGAAGAAAGACAGCGGCGAGGGATAAAGACTACATTAGATCAAGTTATGATGGGGATGAACGGAGGGAGAGTGCTTACAGTGGAGGAAATGAGGGAGAAGACTTTTAATACTACGTTACAAATAAAAGTCCTGCATTTAAAACGTCACTACAACTACTAGCATACAAATAAAGTACCAGAAGGAAAAGTACTCTATATGCAGAATGGCCCATTTCAGAATAAAATATATTATATTACTGGATTATAATTCTGGATGCATTAATGTGTTCATCACTTTAATGTTGCAGCTGCTAAAGGTAAAGCTTATTTTAATTACTTTATATACTACTTGGTAGCTTAATCCATGCAAATATGTCATAACTTAGTACAAGTACTTTTCCAATATTATTAAATGTTTTAATACAACAAGAACATGATCAGGAAGGACATCCATCTTTAAAACTTATACCTTTTTTTTTTTTTTTTTTTTTTTTAAATAACACGTTGTATACACTTTTATTTTGAAATTCAGTCCTGGAAGTGGAGTTAGTTTAAAGTCAGTCTAACTTGACACTTGATATTTCGGCACTGGTCCATGCGAGTGCAGCAGGACGTCAGGAAAGTGCATTTGGTGAGTGAAAACATACAAATCAACTCATTAACACTTAATTATTATTATAAATGCACAGTTTATTAATTGAGCAGTTAATTCTGAAGTTATAAAGTTATATGTATGACACTTAAAGCTCATTGATGACTTGTTTCCCATGAAAAAAAGTCTAATATTCTAATTAAGATTACATAATAATCCATTTATAGTGACATTTATGTCCTTAAAGTTCTTATGTTGTGTTGTCATTTGGTGACATTTAATGTGATTTTTGTTATTCATGCAGGTTGTATCGTGACATTTTCCTTATTAATACTTCTTTTACTATAATGTTCCAATGATGTTCCTACAGTATAAAGATATTGTCTGTAGTCTAAATAGACTTAACAGCCTTTATATAAGTGACATTGTGCTGCTGAATTATGTCTTTATACTACTTGTAATGTATCTGGAGATATTATTAGTTTTACTGCAGGCCTTTTATTTTCTATAAAACAAAAGCATGAATATTGTTATGATATATTTCTATAAATATATCCCATAATCTCTGCAGCTCTTGTCTGTTATTGTGACAACTTTTGCCGACATTTTAAAGGCAGGTTTCGTCTGTTATATTATGTTATATATCTGCCTTTTTTTAGGGATTTGCAGTGATAAATGAACTGGCTTGTGGCTCCATAAAGTAAAGAAAAGAGGAAAAGTTGACTTGTGATGATTAACTCTCATTTTAGGTTTTTCTAAAAACATAAAGCCATGAACCACTTTCAACCACATGTAGCTTGGTCGTCCATTTTCTTTTTTTTCCTGTTTCACACACACACTGAACCCCATTGGGGCCCCTTTATAATAGCAGGTGAAGTACCCTTTCTGCCCCCCCAGCTCCAACTTTAATGTCTTTGATACCACACACACACACACACACACACACACACACACACACACTGAGAGAGAGAGCGCCTCACATTCCTGAGGCCCACGGAGAGGAAGGAGGAGATCTGAAAGGTCAAGAGAGACAATTCATCCAAGGAGGGGAGTGAGGGAGAGAAAAGAAAATGGAGGTAGGATAGTTGGGGAACAAAGAAGATGAAAGGATGAGAGAAGAGGGCAGAGAGGGAGGAGAGAGGAGAGAGGAGACACTAAGTAGAGAGCAGGGAAGGAACGTGAGACACATTTTTGTCCCAGGTTCCTGCTGAGATGGATGGGAAGAAATCATTTGTTGTTACTCCTTCGTTAAGTTATTTCTTGTCCTCTTTATGTCTTTCCTACTCTTCCCACAGAGGAATGATGGGAAGGCGTCGCCCCTGGCGACCCGGGTCCAGCCCCGCAGCTCCCGCTGGGTGTTCGCCACGCTGGTGGCCATGGCGTGCATCGGCAGCATCCTGGTGGCGGCCATGACCATCGCCTGCCTGCGTCACCACGCCCACCGGCTGGCAGCTAAGAAGCTCGGCCTGGGACCAGAGGGGGGCAGTTTCACCCACCAGGAGTACCAGGTAGGAGAGAGAAACACTACAAAGATGTACCTGTATCTACCTCTAAACTAAGGAAACGTCTTGTAATATACAGGGTTCACGATGAACATTAAAGAGTCTTCAAAGGTGTTGAATTCATTAATGTGAATATAAGGCTTTAATCAGTATTAAAATGTCTTAAATCAATCTTTCAAAACTCTTAAAAAGGCTAGAATTATAAGTAGAATGGTATGTTTCTGATGTTGCATTGTCAAATCTCAAAACAATTTGTTTAAGAATAATTGACCAAATGCCTCTGGCATTAACGTCGTGCAGATCTAGAAGAAGAAGAAAGAGTTGGTTAAACTTCAAGTGGTATCAAAAAGTCTTGAATCTAATTTTCCTTCAGCTGTAGGAACCCTGATTATAGAACAACGTTATTATGAAACTGACAAGTTAAAGTCATAATACAAATCTTTAAGAAGCACAACGGAGAAATAAAAGACATTTTAAATAATTACATTTATTTATTTTATAAGTCTATTTGACAATGTATAAAATATTGTCATGCAGACCTGCAGCAAACATTATAAAACCTCAATAATTAAGATAATGAGTTCTTGTTAACGCAACAAAAGCACATTAAATGGATTTGAAAATATTGACAGAAGATGTAAAAGAGAACTTTAAAAGTGATAAAGCGGTGACCTATGCGTAACTGGTCACCAGGACCTGTGTCGCCAGCACATGGCCTCCAAAGGCGCCTTCGGACGCTTGGAAGCTGCTGCCCTCGGCGCCGTGGGAGGAGCGAGCGGAGGAGGAGGAGGTGCGGGAGGAAAAGGAGGAGGAGGAGGTGCTGGCGTCGGAGGTGGAGGAGCAGCCGGAGGCACCGACTCGAGGGTGAGCAGCGTGTCGTCCCAGTTCAGCGACGGAGCCCAGCCCAGTCCGAGCTCCCACAGCAGCACGCCGTCATGGTGCGAGGAGCCCGCCCAGGCCAACATGGACATCTCCACCGGTCACATGATACTGGTCAGTGCCGCTCGCTGTAACCATGGTGACGTGGACACAAATAAATGTAGAGGCGTAAAAAGTTCAATATCTGCCTCTGAATTGTAGTGAAGTTGAAGTATAAAGTAACATAAGAAGTAAATTACGAGTAGATCAACGTTGTACTTAAGTACGTTAGTTAGAAGATGGAGACATGAGACAATAAAAAGCAGAGTGAAATACATGACAGAAGATGCTAACGTCCCTCAGGCCTACATGGAGGACCACCTGAGGAACAAGGACCGTCTGATGAAGGAGTGGGAGGCTCTGTGTTCCTACCAGGCCGAGCCCAGCGCCGTCTCTGTGGCGCAGAGCGACGCCAACGCCAAAAAGAACCGCTGCCCCGACTCTGTACCCTGTGAGTCTAAAACACCAATGATGTCATTTTGGGAGAAATGTCTCAGAAGTGATGCACGACACATCTAGAATATTAATATGAAGAAATACCAGGATGTTGACGGGTTAAATGTCACTGTTGTCCGTCAGATGACCACTCGAGGGTGAAGCTGAAGGCGGAGATCAACCCTTCACGCTCCGACTACATCAACGCCAGCACCATAGTAAGTATGTAACTCTAATGGTCACCGTACATATATCAGATAGAAAAGTCATAGTATATTATGTAAAACATGTTTTATCATCGAAAAATAGCATCAAAAAGTCTTTTATTTTTAAGTTATGGTATATTATGGCAAAAATATTAAAAAAGTCATCATAGTATGTTCAAAAAGATAAAGAAAGTCATAGTGTAGTATTTCGAAATATATCATTAAAGTCATAGTATAGTATTTAAAAAAAATATTTTAAAAGCTATAGTATAATATGTCATAAAATATGAAGGAAGTCATAGTAGTGTGTGAAAATATATCATAAGACATCTAAGGCTTAGAGGAACTTGGACATAAAAAGTCATAAAAAGGATTATAGTATAGTATTATAGTAGTATCGTATATAATATACATTTTGAGATCAGTCTAAAAAGAGTTTCCTGGAAGACGCAGCTGCTCCAGTGGATCTGTCGCCATCAGCTGGTTTCTATTGTACCTGATGTGACCTTTGACCTTTGCCCCTGTTTAACCTTTCACCCCCACCTGCCTTCAGATTGAGCACGACCCCCGGATGCCGGCCTACATCGCCACCCAAGGCCCCCTGTCACACACCATCTCTGACTTCTGGCAGGTCAGTAGCATTTTTATATTACGTACTATTATATTGTATTATTATACACACTACTTCTACATGTATGTTGTTGTTGTACTATAGTAGCGTATTATAGTGGTGTATCGTAGTGTAATATTATACACTTTGTCCAAGCACCCAAAATGAAGAAGTTAAATATATACGAAACAAACATCTCTGAGTATGAGAGACATTGGTGGCGCAGTTGGAAAGTTCCTGGTTTCCAGAAGTTGGGATGGAGTGAATTGGAGTTTGAGACTCATCAGTTAAACAAAGGATGTTCTGGCGTGGTGATCTAGTGATTGGCGTTTTGATTAGTGATGAAGACATCAGTGTCCGGTGCCGACGAGGGAGTTGAGAGAGGGCTCTCCTCCCCAGGGTTTCCCAGAGATAGACGCAGGGGGTTATGAAACAGTTTTGAGTCATTTTTATTTTACATTTATTTATCTGCGCATCACGTGACAGTGGCCGTGTCCTGCGTCACGTGACAGTGGGCCTGTCCTGCGTCACGTGACAGTGGGCCTGTCCTGCGTCGCGTGACAGTGGTCGTGTCCTGCATCACGTGACAGTGGTCGTGTCCTGCGTCGCGTGACAGTGGTCGTGTCCTGCGTCGCGTGACAGTGGCCGTGTCCTGC
>CALSCE010010776.1:1251547-1274981 GCA_943593645.1 Bovichtus variegatus
CACACACACACACACACACACACACACACACACACACACACACACACGAGTGGTAGCAGTGGCTTTAGACACTAAAGAGAACTACAGGTGTATCTTGGCGTTTGCAGGTGACAAATACTGGTACCGAGGAGTTAATCCACAGTGGTGAACGAGGCCATCTGACGGTTAAACAAAAAAGACATTACATTCATGTATTGCGTGTTTTTACACACACACAGACACAGACACAGACACAGACACACACACACAAATAAAAAATATTCTTTAAAATGTGCAAAGAAAAAGTTGCTGAACGGAGCTGCGCGAGCAACAGCCGACAAGGAATCGTGAAAAAGCATCAGTGAATCAAAGATAGTGCATAATGGAAGTGCGTATCAAGGTTTACCAGTGCTGGCGGCCTTTACAACAGACAGTTTACTGTAAGCCGCCTCAAACTCAATACAACCACTAATGTTTGCAAAATCAAGAATTTTCCTCGTCTGTAGCTTCGTTTGGACATGTACCGTTTTGAAAATGCATAAAATGAGTGAAGGAGTTTCAGTCTCTAGGATCTGTGAGGATTCATCGGCTGATCACAGACTTAACGTTTAGAAAAGCTCTGGAGGTCGACACGAGGAAACGTCATTTACTAACAGACCTTCACGAATCAGTAAAGGCTCAGAGCTGTTTTCCTCCTGCTTTTAAAAAAAGGTGCAATCAGTAAAACATGGCTGCTGCAGGGAACTACAACAAACACAGAATTCACTTGAATAGGAAATAAACATAATTTATCAATCATTTCCTACAGTTTCCTGGGACTCATTATGGGTATAATAGGAATTTCCTTGATAGATTAGATCTGCTGCAAAATGCACCAACTGAGATTATTTTTAATTATCGTACCAAACTACATAGTTCTTCCCAGGAAATTATTATAGAAATAAAAGTACCATACACTTTACGCTCCAGTAGTAAACCAATCACATGAGCTGGTTTGAATAAGAATCAACAGAAACAAACTCAATACACATCACATGAACTCGTGCTACTATGCAGATGTGTAAACTATAATTTGAGCTTCAGCAGCGAGTTCTCCAGATGTTTTACAGAATGTGAACTGTGCAGAGTGCACGGTGGGTAGTTCAGGGGGTCTGGGAGTTTCCAGCGAAACCAATCTGTGCTGACATATTGGAGTTTGTTTGTGTCGGTGATAAAATACTGATTGCACCTTTATTAAGCAGAAACTCCTGATTTTACTTAACCTACCTTTAGAGACGGTGTTTAAAACTATTACGTCATGAGACATGCAGCTGCAGCACACTTACACACACACCAACACTCGCATTATTCCGTCAGATTAACATCATAACATCTAAATGATCATTACTTCTCTGCAAAGTTGGTTTTGTGAATACATTTAGGTTTCTGCAGCCAAAATAAATATTAAAAGGCATTTTACAAGCCAAAACGACCAAATAGCTGAGCAACATGAGGTGTTATTAGAAGGTATTTGACCATGTTGAAGAGCACAGCTTGAGTCACATTAAATGGAGTCATTCGTGTGCATGTAGGCGTTCTGCTTTGGAGCCACAGTTGCTGACAGAGCTGCCCAAAAAGACCAGGACTGGTTGTACAAACTTAATCCTGCTGTCCGCTGTCTGCAGTGAGTTTATCCTACTGGTGCATAGTTATGGAGCCAGTGCCAACAGCAAGTCATATATTTAACCGACAGACGTTATGGAAGCTCGGCCCCGAAGGAAAACCACAAGGAGAGCCAACGCGTGTTGAACGGAGTGTGTGTGGTTTGGCTAAAGTGACGAGTTAACATCTGATTTGGCAACAACAGTGACTGCAGCGCTGTTGTTGTAAAGGAAACGAAGCTGTGAGATCCTGTAAACGTTTTCAAGTGTGAGTCTTATCTGTAGGAGTGCGTGCGCGGCTGAAAAGCAGAAAACAAGACATCTGACAACAGGAGCGCTCCGATATGGCACAGCGGGAAAAAAAAAAAAAAAAAAGGTACCGATTGCAGCAGTGGAGCAAATGAAGACGTGTTACCTGTACATGTACCTACAGTAAATGATAAGCAGCTTATGAGACGGATAGAAATGTCCGGGCTAATCGCACTACCTTTTCTCTTAGTTTGAAATAAAACTGACAACAGCGTCATACAGCCAGACCTCCGGCCAATCAGCTGTGAGCTTCTTGCCTCGCAGCAAGTCGACAAATGCGCCTCTCTCCTGCTTCAAGTAATCAACTGGTGCGACATGGCAGAATATCAAAGTCCGGTAACAACTGAATTGTGTTCGAGAACCAACCGTCAGATTCGCTTTCTGTGAAACAGACGTTTCCTGATGGAATAATAATTCAGTGGATATGCGAGCGGCCACTCGCGGTCGCTTTCAGGATTCTTTGGTGAAGCAAACACTCAGAAACAGTGAAAACTGCAGTTTGTGTTTTTCTTGACCAATTGTCCAAAATCCAGAAGATATTCAATTTACCTTCATACATAAAAGAAATAAACCGTAAATATTCACATTTGAAATGCTGGAACTTGTTTTTTGTTTTAAAAATAACTTGAATGATTTCTGAATCTATTGCATTTTTATTTAACTTATGTTCTTAAATGGTTTTTGAAGAATTATATTAGATTAACATATTTTAACAGCTACAAAAGTCAATGCAATGCCTTCAGTTCAGTTTATATCCAGTGATTGAAATTAAATAATAATTTGTATAACATTTCCACAATTTGAGCCGCTAAAAACGACATTAGCGCTGATCTGCCATGACAAGTGCTCGACCAATCTGATCAGTGAATACTTTGAGAAGCAGAGAGGAGGGACTGTTTGAAGAGCAAATCACTGTTGCCGTCTCTAAAGACCAAAGCAGGAATACCAATCCGCTGGTACCAAAATGCACCCGCTACATTTCACTATTAGACCATCACGGCACGTTTCTCAAACAGAAAGTCTGAAGGATATTTGGTTACCAGCCAGAGCAGGCAGGTGGAGCAGGTGGAGCAGGTGGGATCAGGACGCTCCCTGCTGAACACCGGGAGTCTCCGTTACAGAAAAGGCAGAAACGGACATTACGGCTGAACTGAGATCAGCTGGATTTGGGCTAACGGTGCGAAGGCAGTTCATCATGCGGGAGGCAAAGCAAACGCTGAGAAACCTTTGCGGCGAAGAGCAACAGAGATTATCCATGAACTCAAGAATCACTCCTACACTGCGTTTAAAAAACAGAAAAGGCACACGGCGAAGAACGAAGATGAAGGAGGAAGAGGAGGCATGGTAGTACACAGACAGTAAAGCAGAGAGACAAAACATTTCGTCAGAGATCAGAAAGCGAGAGGAAAAGGACGAGGGATGAGGCCAGGTGAGTGGAAACTGTTTTCGGGGAGAGTTCTCTGCATCTGGGGTTTAGTTTCGTCTATAGCAGCGGGCCCAGGTCATCACCATCGCTCTGGGTTTTGGCAGGAGACTACATTCTGGGGTCAGCGAGATGGGGGGGGCAGGGCCACTCGAGAGTCAGGCGTCGCCTCCTGTAGGTCCACAACACCGACACTGTCCCACTCCAAAACGTTTGAAGAGAGAAACCGTACAAACATAAAAAAGGAGACGTTTTCAAAGAGTCGTTTCTCATCGCTTCAGGAGGAAGTGCTCCACCCCTCCTTGTTTGAGAAATTAAGGTGCAACTTGCGGAGAAAAATAAAATAAAAATTCATGTCCTCTATGGCGATCTCATACAAACAGAGACAGAAGGAGCAGGTACGCGCTCCCCCCCCCACCCGTCAACACACCCCACCGTCTTCCAGCCAGTTCCTCCTGGTCCAATAAGGTTTCAGCGTGGAGGTGGAGGGGGCGGGGTCAGAGGCAGGGACACCCCATCACGTAAGGCCGTATCTGGCAGTTCGGCAGGCAGGCGGGGGGGTTAAAGGTTCAGGGGCTAATGTACAAAGATGTGCCTCAGTAGCTCATCAGCAGACGGCCGCTGCTTAGTCTCTACAAAGATCCGTTTGAGGAACTCTCTGCAGTGGTCCGACACGTGGGCAGGCAGCACAGGGTTGGTGGGCTGGGTGGCAATCTTAAAGATGGCTGCCATGGCCTCAAACTCTGCCCACGGGGGGCGCTGTGTCAGCATCTCTACTACAGTGCAGCCAACACTCCTGAGGGCGAAAGAACAAGTGTTGAAATCAGAACAAGTGGACACATCTGTTTTTGACAGATAAAGCTTCATCGTACAAATATTCTAAGAAAATTTTCTCCTACAGTTAAGACTAGATCCTGTAAAAAGATAAAAGCTATTCACGAAGCATCTTAGCCCTTAAGAGAACTCCTAAGGAGGAGGACTTTTTAAGTCTTAAGACACGTTAATGAAACAATACATTAACTTCCCAGAATAAAGGAGCGTAGGAACTATTTCACCCAGCAAAAAAATCCATCAGGTGACAGTTCTGGTGAAATATCAAAAGGTCAAGACTTGTGGTCTCACCAAATGTCCGCCTTCCTGCCGTAGCCCTCGCCACTGATCACTTCTGGACTCATCCAGTAGGGGGTGCCGGTCACAGACATGATGCCTGTTCCTGACAGACAGATGGTCTGCAGCCGCCGACTGGCCCCGAAGTCTCCCAGCTTCACGTTACCAACCGAGTCACGCAGGATGTTGGCCCCTGAACAAACAAGGAGTCACCCAGCTGCATCACCCTGTATATGCATCTTCACACCTTTATCTTGGAAAATGATGTGCAGCATGCTTGAACTTTGTTCCTTCATTTTCTAACCGTCAGCTGGGTAATTGCTTCAGGAATTTTGAGATACTCCAAAACCCAGCAGCAGCTAAGTAAATGATTAGTCCACTTTACCTTTGATGTCTCTGTGGACAATCATGTTGCTGTGCAGGTAGGAAACCCCCTCCAGGATCTGCCGGGTGTAGCGGCGAGTGACGTTTTCCGTCAGCGCTCCGTACGACTTCAGCTGGTCCTTAATGGAGCCCTTAGGGCCACAAAAGGACAGAAAAGTATGTCAAAACGTTTAGTTATACATGTGTGTACAAAACAAATATTGTATATCACTCTCAAACATTAAATTTAAGAACTTTAAAGAAACTTGTGTCCTTCTCCAGCTTCAATACATGCTCTATGACCCCTCTACCCAGTGAACTACACAGAACCAGACAACTTTTTAAACGACTACCTTGGGAAAACAAGTGAGCAACAATGCACTAAGCAGGTGGTATAGTCTAATTATTTTAATGTTTTTTTGCCATATTAAATCCTAATTTAACTTGGGTAAAAGGAGCACTTACGCCAGGCATGTACTCCATGAAGATGGAAAGCGTTCGCTCCATTGTGTCTCGCAGACAGCCGTAGTACTGGACGATCCGTTCATGGCACAAATTCTTCAGGAGCTGGATTTCACACTCGAGCGCGTTCACCTCCTAAATGACCAAAAATCACAAAATGTCATCTTTTACTGTTGAATTGTTGTTGTTTTTTTTAAACTTATCATACAAGCACATTATTTGATAACAAACATTCCTACATATCAGACTCTCACCTTGCTGGTCTCCGGACTCTCCGGGTCAAACTGGACCTGTTTGACTGCCAGTTCCCGTCCAGTATCAGCATCATAACAGAGATAAACACGCCCGAACGCCCCCTGTCCCAGGAGCTTTCCGAGCCGCCAGTTTGTTGGGGCGCGTGGAGCTGGACACATAAAAACATCCGATACAGTAAAACCACTGAAGGAAAGAAACAGCTGAGACGCTGTAGGAAGTTGTACAAATCAACATGCAACTCACAGCGACTTGGTGGGCTGATGTCCATTACAGACAGGGTTGGAGCTGTAGGGTTGAGGTTGGGTTCAATGTCGCTGCCCCTCCGCGGCCTCCTGGCGGGCCCCTGGGCCTCTTCTAGGTCGGGAGTAAAGACACTGCTGCCACTGCTGGTGCTGGGTGACTGCTCAGTCGGGCTGAAGCTAACCGGCGAGCGGAAGCCATGAACTTGCGTTCGCCGTGCACGAGGAAAGGTCTTCCTCCCTGCCGAGCAGCAGAAGCATGGACAATCAGGAATATGAATGTAGTCCGAATCATGCAGCAGTAGCAAAAATGAACAATGGTATTTATATCTGATTTATAAAAGGTATGTTTGGCGTTATTAAGAAAAGAATACCCACCATCACTGTAATCTTGAAGGCCGAAGGGAATGCCGTATCGTCGAGGGTACGTTCCACCTTTCCCCGACTTCTCAAACACTGGGATGTCGTACTCTAGAGAGGAAGAAGGATGATGAAGAACCCAGAACAATTCAATTTATGATGAAAGGCACTTAAGGGAAATGACATCCAGCAGCTGCATGATGAAGTGTTTTGACTTGTGAATCCAGAAACATTACAGCAGCGGAGAATTATTGCAGCATCAGTGTGACAGTATGTTGGGTTTAGTGGGCCAGTATTGTTTTTTATTGCAAACATAGTCCAGACTCAGAAGTTCATTTTTTCAACTATATTTGCTATTAAAATGTTTCTTGATCTTTCAAACACACACACACACAAACATTTACCTGGAAAGTCCTGGTGGTTGTCTGGGTAGCTCTGTGCTCGGGGCATCCTGGACTTTGGATAATCACTGCACAACATCAAAAGCAAGAAAGCACATTAGCATGCATGCAAGAGCTTTATTTGTCTAGGAACTAATCTGATCTGCAGATGTTAATATTAAACAACTCTTATCTTCATTTATTTACAACGATCAATTACGGCTGCACGATATAATGTTTTTTTTTAATAGTCGTAGCAATATCAACTTGCACGATAAACACATCGCAGAAGATATTGCACTCAAGGATTTTTAGAGTAAGTTGAAAGAGAGTATTAATAGAAATCTGCACTTTAAAATGTAACTCATTTTTGTTTGTGCCTTGTTCAAGTCAATGTATAATTTGTTCAATAAAAAACAAGCAATTTCTTGTATTTTAAATGTGTATTCAAGGCAGCAGAAAGGCTGAACTGGGTACACTAATATTTATTTACTACAGGTAATATTGTTATCGCGATACTCTACAACATTTTGCAAAGCAAACAACAATCGACCCTAAACACAACAGCAGGCTGAGCATCTGAATTCCCTGAAGTATCTTGTCTAAATGAAATATTGAGGTCCCGACCTGTCCAGTGGGCTGTCTAAAGAGGGACAACTTCCAGATGCAGAGTTTTCTGGACTGCTCATGGACAGCGGATCTAGCATCTGAAGAAAAGAAAGAAATTCAGAAAAAGAAACTCCCATAATCTTATCCATTCGTCACATTCTCTCTAGTGCAGGACTTCAGACGTCTTTACAACCATGACTACAAGCTTACAGCTTGAAACACGTCCACATACCCAGACACAGGATATAGTATTTACAGGACCACACAACACACGTTCTTCACATCCCATACATCATAGCTCCTCGCCATTCTAAAAATGACTAAATGTGACACTTGAGTGGTACCTGGTCCATGCTTTCAGGAATGAACTCTCCCTCGCTGTTGATGCTGGTGAAGGAGCCGTTCCTCGCCACCTGCTGGAGCGCGTCAGGAATGTATCCTGGAGGAGGAGAGCTGCGGTCCGTCGAATGGGAGCCTGAGGTTGGTTTAAGAGAAATATTTCTATTTATTCTTCATTTCTAATGGATGAACTAGTGTGAAATAGTCAGTAGGGAGTTTCACATTTATTTTGTAGCAAAATCATAACCTGAATTTTGTATTTGATATCTATATTTGAGTTTGCATCATCTCTGTGCATCTAATATTTTAAACAATATGTGACCATGAGATATTATTCACCTATCAAAGCCAGCATACTCTTCTTGTCAGCGACCCTGAATCCTGTGTTGTCCAGCTCCTCGTGGGACGGCAAGAGGTCCATATTGGATGAAGAGTTCTGGAGAAACAGAAAGAAAACAGGCCGTTTTCAAATCATTACAACACAGCAAGGAAAGTCAGGAGACCTAACTTCTTATTTTGTACATGATTAAGTTTGCGTGCCAAGATAGTTCCTCATAAAAACTGAGAAAAGTGCACAGCATTCTAATTTTCAATGGCATATATGTTTTGTTAAAATGTACTTGCTGTATTATTCTTTATTTGTACTATTCTTTGAAACACAGAACAACAAAGCTGCAGGGATGCTGTTAAATAAGTCACATAGAAGCTCTTTGCTGGTAAAAATAACAAAAACAAATGTCCTTATTGTGAAACTAGGCTAGATATCATCATGTAACATCTCCAGCTATATAATACAGCTTCATCATCGGGTGGTCAATCAGAATAAAAACACATTTTGTAGGGTAAATATTGAAGAATAACAAAATTGGTCGAACGTCAACATTTCTCTGCATCTGTAAATTGTGTCGAGGACAAGTATAAAACTTAGGATTTAAATCAATATAGAGGGTTTTCTCATGGTGTTTCTCTGAATCTAAGAGCTGCTGACCTGAGAGGAGAACTGGAGCACCAGCAGGATCTTCAGGCTCTTCATGTGAACACTGCGATCCAGCAGCTCCACGGCCTTGTCTAGGTCATCCTGAGTCGTCAGTGGAATCACCAACTGCAAGAAGAAAAACAACTTCAGTGTAGATATCTTTTTTTATTTTTTATTCAATACCAGTATTAAAAAAATGTGCAGGCTTCATACCTCATTGTTGGTGTAGTGAAGGTCCATCGTCTGACCGAAAGCCACTTTAGCTTTCGCCTTCAGGTCGTCCAGCTTGACAGGTCGAGGGAACTGCAAGATCCTACAGAGAAGAGGTCAGAGGTCAGGAGGGCACGGGTACAAGTCTGCACTGACAACATTAAAGTGGTGAAGCTGTTCAAAGCCTCACCTCTTCTCTCCTTTGAACTCGAACTTCACTCTGACATCATTCTGTTGGAAAGAGAGTCATGTTAAATTCATATCGGATGAATGATGCATACATGAGAATACAGACAGATTATTGTCTAATCTTTTTCTAAGAAGCATCCCTGTTTCCTAAACAGGTCCCTTTAATTAACTTACTGCTGCAACACTGTGTCACTTCAACATTAAAAGCCTTTACTGTGACACATCTGCAGAAAGTGTTGAGTTTGACTAATAGCAGCTTAACACCAGGCAAGAATAATCAGTATACTGTAATCAAACTAAAATATTTAATGAATGAGTCTGAACTGTAATTTTGTTGGAGATAAGAAGCTTTTTGTCACTAAATTGTGGCTTCACTGTCACTTTATGTTCTTTGACTAACATTCCTACTGAGCATTGTGTTTATTTCTAACGAAGTGGTTACCTGGTTCTTGGGCGAGGAGGCTTTGGGTTTACCCAGGTCCGATAGAAACATGGCAGGACGGCTAGAGCGGTGCAGTTCGGCCAAGTCCTGCATGATCGAGTTCAGCGCCTCCTGCTCATCTGAGTGACAACAAGGTTTCAGTTTATTTAACATAAAACATTTTTTTTTTTTTACCTAAAAAAGGCCAAATACATAAAACTGAATCGCAATTACAATTTATTTAACAGGAGCATAATTATTTAGAATTGTTTTATTTCTACATAAATATGGTTTGTGAGTCTTAATTTATTGGATGAATTTGATTAAGATCGAGTATCAAAATTATTCTTCACAATAACATATGTCGTTGTCTTCGCGTTAGTAGGACTGCACAATATTTTCTGCTGTACTCTTGCACATTGTAAACATTTAAAACAAAAAAAAAAACTTTTAAATTACTTTTAATATCTTTCCAGACCTGCAGTCGTAACATGTCATTTGCCACTTAAATCGAAGTACATAACACAAGGGTTGAGGCAAAGATGTCAAAGAATCCATTGTTTGGAGAAAAAAACATTCCTTTTGACAAAAAACGAAGCTGGCTGACTACCAAACAGTTACACTATCTTAAAACACACACACATACCCATCATCATGGCACGGCGATTGACCCAGGAGGCCAGGAAAGAGGATTCTCCCATCAAAGGGATTCCTTTCTCCTGCAACAGCAAAAGGACAACATAAATCCTGGCATGCAGCTGATCGTGACACAAGCTCGAGCCTGAAGGTGCAGACAGATCAGCAGATCTGTAAACAGTGATTCTCTACTACACAGGGCTCGGTAATATGGAACATTCACAATAGCTGCAAAACATTGTTCCAATACTGTTTAAGTAGGAGGAAAGTAGGAGGGAATTTAGATTAAAGTTGTATGATTGGTGTTCATTACACTGACTTGCATAACAGTGGCACGTCAAACTGTAACTGTGCAGCTGGTATCCTCACATGTCTCAGAATTAATTTTTAAAGAAATCTGATTTAGTCATTTATTGCTCAGAATTAAATGAATTATGTTAACATATAAAGCAGAACTGCTTATCACAAATCACATGGTAATTACATGGTAACCATTTTTGATTTTCCTACATAGTTGGGGGGGATATGATCTACACAGTGAAGAAATATGAATTATTAATTGTGAGATATTTTGCCATACTATTTAGACCACATGAGCTCTCCTTTAATGTTGCAAATAAGTGAGCATGATTGATTTGTCAGGCATTTAATTTGCTAAAAGAGACAAAAATAGGCACTCATTTTCTGGATATTTTTTCCATTAGCAGTTTCTCAGTTGATTTTCCAGAAAATGTATTTTATCAGTTGCCCGTTTATGAGATCCATGTATCTAAAAATAAGTCTGATAAACTGACTTGCAATAAATCCTATCTCACTGAGGGTTACAATGTTCAGTTTTTGTGGAAACTGTTTTAGACATGTGCTGATTCAAATTTATGGTCACTTTGGAGGCTGAAGTTCATGGTGCTGTTTGAGTGAATGGTATTGCGTTATATTGAGACTTCTCTTATATATATGTTTTCTAATATTTTGTCCAGCCCATTTATATAAATAAGGTTAAAGTATCAATTCTAACTGCCTAATAAAGTGACAAGCTGAGGCTATACACCAATATTGCGACATACAATTAAATAACCTGTGACAGAAGATTTTATTCACATCAGTGATGGAAAACTGGTAAATGTCATTATTATAATGTAAAAGTAGAAGTTAAAATTTATAAAAATGTATCATATATCATAATCTGATCATGTTTTGCAGGTAAAATCTTAATCTGGAAAGTAACGAGTAACTATAGCTGTCAGATAAATATGTAAATAAAGTTAAAGTACAATCATTCCCTCTGAAGTGTAGTTGGGGCAGAAAAAGTATAGTAGTAGCATGAACATTGATGCATAATAAAAAAACAATACATTGATTGATAATAAACGTAACCATTTGTTTCAGCAATTACTGTAAGACTGTTATCAATTCATATATCCCCTAGCATTTATGCTGCTCAATCATCACTAGTTGTCACAATATTTGAGTGTTATTAGATGTTACCATGCCACACTACAGCCAGAGGCTCTGTATCAGTCTGAAGAGGTTGAGTACAGTCTGGAAATTAAAGTCTGAACAGTCAAGATGGCCTCTGCTAATCAGGACATGATTTGATATTGCTGATGAGTCTATGACCACCACTGATGTATTACTGTCTGCAAGTGACACAATCTGACAATTCCATCACGTTGATGAGAGTGGGCTGTGACAACAACATTTGCTTAGCACTTGACATTTTCTCAACAAATAACGTCCTTTGCAAACCAATGTGGCTAGCTGGCTAGCTAGTGAGCTAATACCACTGGTCCAAGCAAAGTTGATACAAACAACACTGCCGCTATTATGGCCTCCTGTGGTAGATAATTAGCTTTAAATCAACTTGCTAGCGTTAGCTGCTGAGTAGCCCCGCGTGCTAACATTGACTAACAACTGTTGCTAGCCAATTTGCCATTACGAGCTACGCCAAAATATGCTTAATACATGATTTGGCATCTTGAAATATAAATCATAACACACAATAGCGACACATATCTAATGTTAGCTAAAAGGATAAGCTAAGTGGCTAATGCTAGCCGAGAGTTCCTTGTACAGCTAGCTGTCAGGCCAGGGAAGTTGTCAAAGCTAAGCTAATGCTAAAGTAAACTAGCCGCATAGCTATTCAAGGCTCTCCCGCACTGCACGACCGTAAAAAATCTAAATTTCAAACGTACTAAAGGTCGGAACAAAACAGTTGTATCTTTATCGTCTTACCTGGCGGTCGATTATATTCTTATTCACTTCCACATCCACAGGGCCGGTGACAGGAGCCCCGGGCCCTGCGGAGAGCCGCTGGAGGATGCAGAAGTTTGGCAGTCCGCTCCTAACTTCACTCGAGTCCTGCTGGGCCACGACGACGAGGCCCAACGGTTGTCAGTTCAGCGCGCTGGATCTTTCCAGGCAGAAAAATGACAAGATAACGGTTTATCCAACACAGTATGTCCGTGTCTGTGCGGTATTTAAAAAAGCTAAGCTAACCGAAGGCTTTCATTTTGTTGCACTTTACAACCTGGTTGACGGTAGCTTCTCTCGCTGTTGCCCCAGATGCGTGAAGCTAACGGGTAAGAACAAACAGTTACCGGAAGTGCAGAGATTTTGCTGACAAAATAAAAACACAAACTGTTTCGCGTAGGCAAAAACCATAGTTACATATTTCGTATTTTAACTTGACAGTTCTTAACCGGAAATGTTATTTTTGATTTTAGTATGCTTGACAGTATCTTAACCCCCCCAACCTCGTTGGAAGAATCCAACAAAAACACAACCTGTGATGTCAGAGACATGTATTGGATCACGATTGAAACCTGTCAAATAGATACATTTGTTTTTTAAATTTGGCATTAAAATATTTGCAATCACAGAGCACATAGACAATTCCAGCATTCGCCATCACAACATTTACCCATAAAACTTTCTCGTCAGAAGACATAATTTATGAGCATTATGTGCCCAATCATTGCCATTTTATGGCTACGAAACTATGTATGTTGCCAAAGGGACTGCAGCCTGCTGTCACTCGTGAATTAACTTGTAACTTGTAAGCAAATTAATAAAACGGGCTTATATTTTCAATGTTTTTTTTAGACATATGTCAAACTATTAAATTGTAAATGTTTATTTGTCAGTAGTAAGTTATTTGTGGATAATTCTCTATTATGGTAATAACATTTGCAATGGTATGAAACTTTGGGTACTTATATTCAAAATACATCATCACATCTTCAACAAACTATTTTACATGTATACAGGTCTTGTTCTATTTAAGCTTGTTTTTTTATTTTCTATTCTCTTGGCTTTTATATGACTTTAATTGTATTTTAATGTATTTTTATAAATACACTTTGTCTCGATGCTTGTTTTATGTAAAGCGCTTTATAAATAAACTTGCGATGCCTTGCTTTAAATAGTTGAAAATTATATATAGCGTAAAATGTGACCAAAATTTTCACAAAAAGTACAGTTGACATCAATAATAACATACCATGGAATAAAAACATTAGTTGTGTATATATTATGCAGGGTTTTAGAAGCCTAACAAGCTTACTACTAGCCTCACTGTATATGTAGAATTTGTATAATGCCAATTTATAAATACCATGAGTCGATTTTTTTTTTTAGATACTAATGCATTGTTTCAAGTTTTAATTTTGTGGGGGCTAAAGTTGTGTACAAAACATACCTCAACGCCTCATGCTAGAAATGTTTTACTTTGAAAGAAGCGATTCTCTACATCACATCCGGTTGATGTAGAATTCTCACAACATCCAGCTAGAGCTGCGATTAAAAGCTAACGCTAGCTACATCTATTGTCAATATCTTTTAACACCACAAACAGAGGAAAACATGTCAGATACGGTAAGATATACACTTTAAATAATCTTTATTGTTTATACGAAATTGAAAAAGAGACAATTAACTGTTTTTGTGGCTGCTACCTCGTATCTGGCTATTTCTCATGCTAACTGTTAGCTCGTGTAGCTTCAGGCCCATAGCTCTCTGCTTATATAGCTGTTTAGCTTTGCAGCTAGCTTTGGTTATAGCCTCTGTTTTAGAGTCCAGCTAAAAACACGAAGCGATACCAGGATTGTGAAACCAAAACCTACACATATGTGATTATCAGTGTTGTATAAGCGAAATTAAGCCATCGGGCCTGTTTGTTATGTGTGTGGCGTTTACATGTTTTCTGCTGCTGAAGTTTTTTGTTTATTTGTTGTTGATGTTTTTAGGAGACAAAACCATCCAGCCAAGACGGGGGGGACAAGAAGGATGGAGAGTACATCAAATTAAAAGTGATTGGTCAGGTGTGTATGAATGCAGGGACGATGGATAGCTTTTACTGTGGCTGTGGTTACTTATTTACAAATGCTACAGTTGTACGATGTTCAGTCTGGACTGCTGAGCTCGAGGTCTTAAAACACATGTACAAATTCACTCAAAAAAGTTATATGTGATAGTTGCTTACTTTGTGCAATTAAAAGAGAGTTGTGTTTCCAGAATACATTCAGATGAAGATATGTATATCCAGTATTTGTATTTGTTGGGTTTAATTCAGTCTTCAGGAACCAAATTGATCTGGGACTTTCTAAATTAAAACTGAAATGAATCGGGAGGCCAGCCTAACCCACACAACAGAAAATGATTTTTGACTAAAATTGTAGAAACAACATACTATATGATGTTCATTTGCTACATGTTTTGCTTTGGAGAAAGATATACAATGTTTCCACAATCTTTTAAATATTATCTGAGGTGTATTATTTAAAATGTATAATTGCCACTAAGTGATTTGGTTTAAATCACATACTGCTTGCTTGTTGTTGCTTTCCTTTAACTTCTTACAGTAATGATCTTATTTTGTAATCCACAAAAAAGCTGCCACCTTCTTGAACCGTGCCGGCGTTTCTGCTGCGTCTCATCATCACTTTCTCTTTCTGCCCACAGGACAGCAGCGAAATCCACTTTAAGGTTAAAATGACGACACATCTGAAGAAACTGAAGGAGTCTTACAGCCAGAGACAGGTCAGAGGAAAGAGCAAACTTACCATCAGACATCCTTTTTACTGAATCACATAGGTTTGATTCCCGGCTATAAACTAAGCACTGTGGGTAGTGTCCGGGGATTTACAGGCAAAACATTTTTTTAAATGTCCAACAGCACCAGAGGCCATTATTTCAGACGAGTGTGTGTTGTGTTCTCACAGGGTGTTCCAGCAAGCACGCTAAGGTTTCTGTTTGAAGGACAGAGAATCGCAGACAACCAAACTCCGAAAGAGGTAAACTTCATGTCTTGAGCAACCTTTTGTCCTTTTGCTGAAATTTCTTTCGATCAAAAGTGTCATCAGTTTCTTTAAAGACACACAAGTTTGTTATTTATACACTTACCCCCCTTTTTTTTAAAAAAATAATTATTCCAAGGTTCCTTAAAACTACAATTCTGTCTGTAGAGATGATTACGCAATATTTTATGATCAAGTGCTGAGAATTCTGCCTTACATTTAAAATAATAAAAACAACACATATTCAGTAGAAACACAAATGCAGCAAAGCAAATCAATGAACAAATGCTGCTTCATTTGCACATGAAACAACATAAAATGGCTTTCTGGACGATAAAATACATTTTTAATTGACTGTTGCAGTTGTAGCTTACAACGCTCACACACTTTGCAAACGCTCTGAATTTTACACCCTAATTTAGCTTTTTGAACAAAGGGCTTTTGGTCTGCAGATCTGGAACAATTAATTGGCACATAACTGAAATATAAATAAATGTTAATAAATGTTCCAATATTAACAAAAAATGCAATGATACTGATGATTCTGCAGATGTAATTTGATGCAAGTAAAACAACTGTTATACAAATACAGGGAAAAATTACAAGTCGAGGCTTTGTCAAAGTTTTAGAAATAAATATAAAAGAATATTCTATTAGAACAAGAAAGAAAATGTTGTGTTTTGACTCTGTTACTAAACATTTCTCTCCTCTGCTATTTGTTAGCTGGGGATGGAGGACGAGGACGTAATCGAGGTTTATCAAGAACAGACTGGCGGACTTTGGAAAGATTAAACCCCCTGCATTTCTAAATCTTTTCTTTTTTCCTATTTTGTATTTTATTTTGTATGTATGTACGTATTTCTGTTCAGTTTCAAACCATCTGGATCAAAAGCGACTCTTATCAGGGCTTCCATGTTTGAGGGCAGAAAGGTGAACAGACTGAGGTAAGGATGAGAAAAAGCACAGCGGTTCTCTGAAGTGCAGAGATGCTCATGTTGTCGACTCATTCAACCCGTGTTGCAACCAAATTTACAAAGACAAACATTTAGTTTTTGTTTGTTTTTTGTCCCATCTTTTTGGGGAGCAAATTATGCTATCAAAGAACAATCTGCATTATAGGTATAGTTCAGCCAAAGAGGAAAATGTTGTCATCTAATCACACTTATTACAGCGTCAAGACAAGTGAAGTTTTTATGACATTGAGAATATCAAGTTGTGAGGTTTTCTGTTGTTGCCTTGTGCCAGTTTGTCTGAAAATGGTCTGCTCACCAAAGAAGGCTGTGCACCTCACAAGCAAAACTTAAGGTGCGTTTTTTGTTTTTTTTTTACCCTGGAGTGCTTGGAAATGCTATGGCTTTGAAACTAGGTGACCAAGAAGCAAATATTTGACTATAATAGACACGTAAGACCACATGGACCCTGTGGCTAAGAACAGAAGTTCTTCATGCCTCTTAAGTTTGAGGGGACTGAAGCAAAGATGTCAGAAATAGATTTTTTTGGATGCACTATTCCTTTAAATTTATCTTTGACTACCAGTAATTTTAAAAACACTGGCTTTGTCTTCTATTTCCCTTGTACAGGACATCGAAACACAAGTTTGCTTGCACTCTTTTTTCATTTTGTTGAGAGCAGTTTGACACCAAGTTAGACGTCAAAGAGGCAGTTATTTGTACACTGGGCATATAGCAGAGCCATATGTGCTCATAAACAGCTGGAGCACTGGGCCGTCTCTCTTTAACTCCTCAACACTACACATAATAGAAAAGTTTGTCAACATTTGTCTTTGTAAATTTGAATAATTTGCATTTACAGCCTTTGTGCCATTTTAGAAGAACTATTCCTATCTTGGAATAGTAAACTTATGATAATTCACCTGATGCAGTAATATTTGAGATTTTAAACACATTTTAAAATGATAATTGTGCTTTACTTGTATATGTTGTATTCAGTGTTAGAGTGTGTTTGAATGATATGCCATATGTATCTCTAGTGTCGTCTTTTTATTTATATTTGAGGGATTAATTCCGTAATGATATATCTAAATATATACCCGTTATGGAAATATTTTGCTTGCTGACAGTCACGCAGTATTATAAACTCAGTTGATTCTGTCCTCCAGCAGTTTGTTCAAGAAAAATCTTGCAAACAGTGGCTAGTACTGTGGTGTCAGCGCTTGGTTTTAAAGCCTTTCTTTCTGTTTTTTGGAATGAAACTCAATCTGTGTACTGTATGAAGCTCCTCAAGAAGGTTAGGGTCCTGAGCGAAACTGTGTCATCTTTGAAATCGGTGTGAGGAGAGGTTGAACTCCTGAAGGATGGAATAACCAACCAACCACACAAAAGAACATGTTGTCTGTTGACAGTGTGGTTATTTCACTCTGCAGTGTGTGATGGTTTAACCACACCTCTGGGGCCTTTGTTTTCAGTGCACACAATACAAATTCAGCAGTATGTCAGTTGTCACTTCTGCCATACATTATGTTTTTCAGCATCCATAAACCATAGGAGTAAACAACTTTTAAAGGAAGTACTTATCCTTTGTGAAGTAGGGATTCGGAGATCACAGATCATGTTTTAAATGGTTGTCATTTCCCAGAGGTGGAAACATTTTCTTTCAACCTGACCGACTGTTCATCATCTTTTCTTCGTGTGTTAGTGAACGGCTCAGGTGAACTGAACTCCTCCCAGACCCCCAGGCAGGAAGGGCTGTGATTTGAGCCATAACAATGATCTCAGTGAGGCGAAGGGACTGTTCATCATTAGAGGAACATTGATACAGATGGTTTGAAATTCTGGAGATGAGCTTTTTGCTTTTTTTGAATAAAATATTTAAGAAAATACTGCTGTGTATATTTTATTATGTACTTTTCTTGTATTTATTGTAAAGGTTTCTGTTGAGTTTGTCCACATCCAACCATCCCACATCTGGTTAAAGAAATTAGACACCACATAGTGAATAATATGCAGGTCTAGCCCAGGGGGCCGTTGTCTTATTATCCGTCCATGCATCCAGCGGTACCATAATGCATGTTGGAAACATCACAGACCTGAAGTACCTTTTCTTTTCTCTTCTTTCTTCAATGTAATTTCAATTTGCATTCAAAACTACATATTTTAAAGTTCAGTTAAGTTAAGTACATGAGTCAGTGCTCATTAGACTCAAACGCTGGGTTATCTTTCCCCCTGGCGGTGCTTCTTAAAGCCATAGCCCCCCTGCTGTCAGTCACTGATGGTGCAGGTGAAGACCTGTGCAGGTGCTGTGACCTCGCTGGTGGTAACCTGTACATACAGAAAATAATCCCGGACACAATCATAAGGACCGTCCCCACTATCCCGACCATGATGCCGCACCCTGGATGTTGAGAATCGGGAGCCTCGGGCATTTTAAACTCAGGGGGGAACTTTATGGTCTGATTGGTCATCACCGAGCTCAGGTTCCACAGGAGAGGTATGAGTGACATCACGGCGGCCATCAGGCACAACGCGCCGGTGGTGAAGAATGTTAAACGGATTCGGGAGTTCTTCTCTATCCCAAAGTAGATGTTCCTCAAGGCACAAACAGCACCAGCATTCCCACAAAGCCCCACAAGCAGAGACAGGAGCATGAGAACCTGACCCGCCATAATCTCCGGCGGCGTGAAGCCCTCGGTCAGGCTGATGTACCTGCAGTGCATGACCCTAAAGCCAGGGGTCACCAGGGTGTGGCTGTTGAAGCAGGCCCGCCAGACGCCCACCCAGGCCACTCCGGAGCTGATGACCTCCCTGTCAGACACCAGCCAAACCCTCCACTGGATGAGTCCAAGGGCCACGGCGGTGAGGGTCCAGCCCACGCAGCTGAGCGAGAGCGCACCGAGCTGGGCGTGGGCAGTGTGAGCCAGGTAGGTCATAGCAGTGGACACCGTCAGGTAAACAAGAAAGTCCCACTCAAACTGGGCATCCTCGGGAGATGAAAGCCTGAAGGTGTTACGCCTCCGTTCAGGATCACACTTCATACACCTCTTCCTCTTTTTGACTCTGGTGCTCCTCTGTCACCCGGGTTACCTGGCAAACAAGCACCTGCAGCTCCCTGAGGACAGAAACGCAGGCACAGGTTTTCAGGAACAAAGGCAAAAGTCAGTGAAACAGCAAAACATTTGAACATTTCTCAATGTGCAGACGTTAGGGAGTTCAGAGCTGCAACAGTTAATCGATCAACAGAAAACTTTTGATAACCGATAAATGGTTAAAGTCATTTTTCATGCAAAAATGTCAGAAGATGCTGTTTTCAGTCTGTCAAATATGGAGAAGTTCTGCTTTTCTCTGTTTTATATCATATCAGTAATTCTGTGCTGTTGGTTAATCTGAAAAACTAACTTCCTTTCAAATTTCAAAGTTAAATTTAAACATTAGTGTATTTCAGTGAAACCACATGAGAGTAACGTTCTGATATTAACTGTGCCAAACAACAAAATTAATAAATATTTAAAGGCGTTATGTCATAAAGAATAATCTTATTAAATATAATAAGTATCTTAATTATCATATTAATTGTTATTGAACTAGTGAAAGCAGCATAAAAGGCAGTTTGACTGAAATCCAAAAATGAGGAATAAAAGACAAAAGGAAATTGTTCTTATAATTATAATTTTCCCACAATCTATGACAAATATGTAGCAATGAACTCATATCTGCGATTATTTTCAGTTTCATGACTTCAAATGTAAAAATGTAAATAATGAAAAATACAATACATAATCTGTCTTATAAATACAGATTTTGCAAATAAGGTTTTTGCAAGTGAACTTGTTTAATAAAAAATAAACTGACACCTACGCTGAGTATATGATTGAACACGTAAAATAAAATAAAATTGTAAGATCTCAGGCAACTTCAATCCTTAACAGACACATTTAAAGTCCAACTCATCATTTTGTCACGTACCTGAGTGCGGTTTTGTTGAGCTCCTCGTGAGCCGTGGACGAGAAAATGGAAAGTCACAGACGCAGCATGACACTTCCTCATCTCGCAACCAATAACCTAGATACGGTTTCCTGTCATGTCGTGAAACTGTCAATGATTGACGGAATATAGGCTCTGATGGAAAGGCAGGGTGTTCCTGTTCCTGTAATTTAGTTTGCTTCCCTTACTAGTTACTAGTTAGTTAGTTAGTTAGTTACTAGTAGTTCCCTTACTTTTCTTTTTATTGCAGTTATTACACTTCCATTTTTTTATTTTTAAGTCCTATGGGATCCTTCATTCTTCCTGTTGCAGGGTCATTATTAGGTTTGCTGAAATAATTTAAATTGTTTTAGAAACTAACTAATAATCAAGTTGAATTAATGTAGTTTTAAATTGATCTTAACATTCTTTTAGTTTATTATATCAACTATAGAAGACTTAACGTACTGATTACAGGCTCAGTTAAGGACAAAAAATGTATAATTTATTCACACCAAAGATTGTAAAAAGCCTCATTTTGTGGGTTAAGGACTGTAAGTAGGAGAGATTTGTGATTTACACTATACAAAATACAGCTGAAATTAAATTTGGTTTCAGAAAAAACATAAAAAAAACAGTGTGGTAGGGTAGACTGAAAACCGGAATAATAAAATATCTTAAATATTTAAGTGCAGGCTGAATTCATGTTAATGATTTTGTAATTACAAAAAATGTCTTGTTCTTGTTCTGAAAGAGAGATAAGGTCCAACCTGTCGGATGTTGGGAACGTTGTAAAACCAAAAGGAGTATACACGCACTACTTATTTATTGCACCTAGGTGAGGTTTATCAAGATTGTAAAACAATCGATTTACCTACATTTTAATCAGTACAGTGAAATAAAACATCACTGAATGATAAGCTTGCATGTGCAGCAAAAAAAAGCTAAATATGTAATAATGTTTATTTAAAAAAAACAACAACTTTAAATTACTTTGCTTCTGGTGAATTTAAATGACATTACTTTTACTTTCACACCTGTTATTTTACATAAATCAAATCTCAACAATTTCCCTCGGGATAAATAAAGTTCTATCTTATCTTATCTTGACACTGTGCTTCAGAAGGATTTAGTACGCCTGTGTTTCTTCCTCATAGCTAAAGTCATGGCTGAGTAAAGAATAGGAACTTGGAATAAAGTGTTAAAATATTCTGTCATCTGACATGTTGTGTTTGTCCAGGAATGGAATGGCAGGGATTTTTCCTCACACACTCTACTCCAAATAAAACTCCTGATCCTGATCCAACAGAGGCAGTAAAAGTCCCGAATGGAAAAAAAGATTGAGATCATGTTGAGCAACAGAGAAAAATACGTTCCAGATCATAAACAACAGGAAATGTCCTCTGCATCTGTGCTTTACGTG
The DNA here is from genome assembly GCA_943593645.1 of Bovichtus variegatus. NCBI lineage: Eukaryota > Metazoa > Chordata > Actinopteri > Perciformes > Bovichtidae > Bovichtus > Bovichtus variegatus. The sequence continues at coordinate 1,273,078 of CALSCE010010776.1, forward strand.
ACCATGAAAGCCCCTAAAGGTTAAACAAATGACCTATAGATCACATCTATACTATTAACATTCCCTTGGTCTGTATTCCCACTGTTCTGCTATCATATCGGACGATAATTAATTAAATTTCCCCCCCGCCACCTGGCCCAACCAAAGCAAACAGTACAAAAAGTAAGTACTTTTCAAAGGTCGTAACAGGAACTCGGCTTCTTGTTCTTCAAATATGACAATGTCTATGTCAAGAATTACCAGCACCAGGAAAAGCCTCTAAAATCAGACAATTGTGGGCATATTAATACATCAATAGAAAATCAGCATTTTACTTTTTGGTTGTCCTACCGTAGCCTAATTAAGAAAAGAGCAGGCCTTTTTAGTCTAGTGTAATAATAACTAGCACGTTAGCCAAGTGTCATCCAAAGTAGACAAACACTTTATGAACAATTTGTATTTTGAAGCTTTTGAAAACATCTGTAACTGAGTCCTTTAAGTTAAGTTTTCCTAAAACAAGTAAAAAAAAAATACGAATCAATTTGTATCAATGCTTTTTAAATTGCAGTTTAATTTTCCTGATTCTGGAGCAGATGTCGTCACAGCCCGGCTCTTTGACTGGGACAACAGAACGCAAGATATAAGAAAAATAAGCAAAATAAGCAAACAGGCGGGAGGAATCTGAAAGGGAGTGTCAGGAGCAGATGAGTGAAATTGTGCCGCATGGATGTCATGTTGTAAAAACAAAAAAAGGAACCAAACCAGAGTGTGTGAGGAGCGAAAGTGTCCAATGCTGCTGCTTAACCTCCAGCAGGTTTGCAGGAGGAGACAGAATCACAGTATCTGCCTTTTCCTTCTCCTTTAAGATTCACTCATTTCGAGAAATAGATTTTTTTAGTTAACAGGTTGAAATATTTTTTACTGCGTTGGCTATTTGTCGCTTGTTTAAAGAAAATACTGGCTTGACTGTTCCGGTAAAATAACATCAAAGCTCCGTTATTAGAAATAATTTAAAACAAGATTAGCAGGTCTCACAGCTTTATCATTTTATTGCTTTGAAAGTTGGTGAAAGGTGCACTGCATACGTGTGTGTGTGTGTGTGTGTGGGCCGTACACAGCAACCAGAGCACGCCCACGTCAGGCCATGAGGTCCACAGTGGTGGGAGGCCACAGTAGGCACATCTTCAAATAAATATATATGTGGAGTCCCTTGAAGGGGCCAAACCAGAGAGTAAAGTGCTAACTTTTAGATGAACCTCCACAGAAACACCACCTGTGCCTCAGTCCTTTCAGTCTGAGAAAAGAAATAATATCCGTCCTGTAGTTATGAGACTGTCGTCAAAAGTTTTTGGATGAAATCTTCAGCTAAAAGCACCAAGTATGAATGAAAACCTGTGAGGTTACAGGCAACACAGCCCCCCAGGGAATAAAAGCAAAGTGTTATCGTATAGAAAACAAGTTTGAGCAACTTCTGTACGGCTGGAAAAAGTAATCAGCGTCGTCCACTTTTTAGCTCTTATTCTAGTATAAATCAAAGAGTTTCACTCCAAAATAAGATATTCATTATATGTAAAAGTGACATCTACCCTTATAGAATAATACACTACGCAAAGTAAGAGATGGTTTGTTGTAAAAGCAAGAAAGATAACTTAATATAATGGCTGACAAGAGGAAAACAGCATTTTCAAATCAAACTCTTTCATTTCGTCAGAAAACAAAAAGTACGTCATGAGTGAAAATAAATTACTAGGAAAACATTTCCCCTTTCTCCATAGAAGTTTTCAAAAAAATACAATAAATTACTAGAAAAAATTACTAAAATAAAACTTAAAACACACTTCATGGTAATTAATTACAAACTCAGCCACAGCGAGATCATGACGCTGAAATACAACAATTCAGAAAATAAAGGGAAACTGAAAACA
>CALSCE010010776.1:1279981-1297867 GCA_943593645.1 Bovichtus variegatus
ATTATATATATATATATATATATATAAATATATATATATTATATATATATATATATATATATAAATAATATATATTTATATATTATTTTATTATTATTATTTATATTATTATTAATATATATTCACATATGCAAATTGTATTTTCTGCCAATTATAATTTTGAATAAAGTTAATTAAATTAAATTAATTCCTACGAAAAAAAGACGGAAAAAAGTGGATTGGAGAATTGTTTACCACTTGCAGCCACTTTGCAAAACAAGCTCACATCATTTATTAGTTATTAGAATTGTGTCAGCGATGAAGTCTAGGATAATTTAGTCATTTTGAGAAAAGCCGGCAGGTTTGGTCAATTTCAGCCTTTTTTGGATGCAACTATAATTACTCCAATCACAAACTGCACACAGCATCTGGAAAAGTTAAAATGTTTTTTTTTTTTTTATTGCTGAGTTACTGAAACTGCTAAAGTTAAAGGTTGAAGCAGAAAAAGAAACAAACTGTTCTAATGTAGTAAATAATTTGAACAAATATTCTCTAGAGAGCTTCTAACTGATGCTGCACACCTGGCCGTACTATAAAATGTCCCACCTGTCCATGCTCTTTGGGGAGGAGGTGGGCAGTCTGGAGCCAGAGGAGGCCCTCTTGCGCTGGTGGACCCCCTCCAGGATCTGCTCCTCTGTGGGGAAGAGTCCTTCCATCAGGTCCATGGTGGTCATCCTGCCGCTCTGGTCCAAGATGTCCACCAGGGACTTGTCTTTACCCATGATGTCTCTGGCCAGCTCCTCTCTCTTTGCATCCTCCTCTGAGCGCCGGGCCCCCGCTGAACTCGACTCAGGGACTGACTTCTGGTCTGAGACGAGATCCAGATCCTGAGGGGCCTGACGGGTGTAGGCGCTGAACAGGGACGAAGCTGGGCGCTCCGCGGTGCTCAGGGAGGGGATGTGGGCTGGCGGCTCGAAGACGCTGCAGCTCTCGATGCTCTGAGGCAGGTAGGCCCTGCCCTCTCGCTGCGAGCTGCTCTCAGCGTGCACGATCCTCACGGGGACTTTCCTCACCGGACTGTTTACGTCCATCTCAGCTGGGAGCTTCAAATCTTTTTCTGACCTGGACAGGAAACAGATTTTGATTATTCATCTTCTAATCTCAAACCAGCTATGAAGACAGTTTTATTCTAAATGTGTGGTCCGTTGTAGTTGTAGTTTTGCGCCCCCGCTCTTTTCTTACAGTATATATTAATAATGCAAGTTTATTCTTATTTAATGAAGGCATAATGTTCATATAAAGATATTAATTTTATATATTTCTAGATAGATATAGGTGGATGGATTGAGGAACATCCTGACTTATTGTTCTTCAAACAACCATTTAAACATTTTCTATCATTTACATTTCCTTGTAATTTCGCATTTTTCATGTTTAACTTCAGTAGAAAGTTTAAATTCTCAGACATCACTCATATTGTGTAACATTTTAAGAATTGTACAAAAATATACATTTCTCAAAAGTTCTGGGAACACAATGTCTTTTAACTGGACAATTAAAAAAAAAACATCCATCGTGAAAATTGAGTAAGGAAACATTTTTCAACACACATCAGGGCTTCACATCGACCGTTTCTAATTAAAGGATGGATCTTACAGTAGAACTTCAACGGAAAACAAAAGGTCACAGCAGCCATGTGGCTTTAACAAAATTACAGCCTCTAGTTTGATTTTTCCTCAGGCCGCAGAGGAAATCGACGACAAGCACAATCGAACTATGATTTTCCCTGTGGGCACATTTTACATTTTCACCATTATCATCAGCTGACAGCTTTTCTTTCTACACTCTGCTATATATTATTATTGTATTGTTTATCACTGCCTGAATTTAACTTATTTACCTAAAGTTCAAAAGACTAGAGCAGAAGGGAAAAGCTTTACGTGACGAGGGGCGGCAGGGAGACCTGAGGCACTTTGTCTAAGCTGCTTACCTGAGCGCTGAGTCATCCTGCACGAACACGGCCGGCGGCTTGTCGGTCAGTCTCAGAGGTGCAAACTGCGGCGAGGGAGACCGCGCTCGCTCTGTCGCAGAAAGAGACAGAGCCGCCGTCCAGGAGGAGAACAGGGATGAAGAGGAAGGTGGTTGCGGTCGCTCCTTCTCCACCTCGATTTCTCCACCTCCTCTGCTCATGTCTGCTCTGGACGTCCCGCTAAGGTGAGGGGAGCTGGCCGGGGCGGGGCCAGCGGAGGATTTCTGGGCAGTAGCATGATGCTGGGTGTCAGAGCTGCAGCTGGACAGAGGCTGGAGTGATTTCGGGTCTGCCTGGGCGCCAGCGAGGAATTCCTGGGAGGAGGATGTGGTTTCTGGGCCTAAATGGGGCTTGGGCGGAGGCAGGAGGCCCTTGATTTGTGGAAGTTGGGATGGGTGCTGAGAGCCTGCGTTAGGGCTAAGGCTGCGAGGGCCTGAGGAGTGTGTGGTGTGGGAGGGATTGGCAGCGTCTGGTTTGGTCCTGTGGTCGGTGAGGCCTGGCACCGGGCCCTCGTTTCTGGGGACTGACGGGGCCGACTGTGGGCTGCGGTCGGGCTGGTATCGCAGCCTGCTCTCTGTTTCTCCTCTAGAGGTCAAAGTAAAGACACACTTTATCAGTACCTGAGGGAAAAGTCTAATTTTAGCTTCTTTACAAAAGTAGGTCAAACAATTGTCTTTTTTTATAAAGATGTTCAAACAACTCTCTTGTTCCTCCCCCTAGCGTGTGTTTGCATAGCTTTGTTTTTGGCGCTGTACTTTTTTCCTTTTGATTTATAATATCAGTTTAGAGGAACTTTCAAAGATGTTTGGTACATGTATATTAACATACTGTGTCTGAATATATATGAAAATATATAACAGGTTCCGAGGAGAAAGGTTAAGAAATAGGATATGTTTCTCGTTATGTACTGTGCTTTTTTTTTTTTTAGTGGTAGCGGGAAGAAATTTGGGCATCAACTCAAACTCTTTCAAGACAGCATGAGTCAGAAGTTGTTCTCTGGCTGCTTGAACCACACATCTGTGTAGAAAAGCCAGGCTGTAACTCGTGGTTTTAGTTCATCTAAAGAATGAAATGGGCATGTTTTTGATAGAATGAAGCTTGCTAAAAATGAAGTTTAGCAGTAAAGTCAACAGCTCATCATTTTGTTTAAGATCACAAGAAGTTGCCTGATGCACCCCCATGTTTACTCTCTATCACGTTGGTTTATTTCAACCACATTAGTGCTACCTCTGCCTGTTGACTTGCAGGTTTAGAGGCTTTAGAGGTGGTTTGCCTTTTAACAGTGAGTGTGTGTGTGTGTGTGTGTGTTACAGTTTAAGAAAGCTGAGGCACGGGTGTGAAAACCAAACACAGGTTGGATTGGAGCAGAGACTGAGATAGAAGTAACATTTCATCTAATTAAATGACAATAATTACCTTTTTAAAAAAAAGACTCATTGAAATGATCAAGCATCGATGTTTAAAAGATAAACTCCCAGCCATACATGGAATTATATAATTTCCATAACAGCTGTTTGTTAAAATAAACTCAGGACAAACTGAGGAAAGTTTTTCAATTTTGAATCCAAATACAGAAATATTGTTTCCCTTAATTTATAATCATATAACTGTAGCATCTTAAACTTACCACCTTCTTATTGGCTTGAAAGAAATGCATAAGTGCACATTCTGACTTTATAAAGGCTCTTTGTGTGTATTTGTATAATTTTAGAAATATGTTGCCAGTTAAGTACATTTAGCAGACATAGCTGCAGAAATTAGACTCAAGCTCCTTTAAATATCTTAATATAATGCTTCAAATTCCCTTAATTTAAAAGATCAAAAGACAAGCCACTTAAATAAACCTTACATTAGCTGGTTAAACCACATTATCATCAATGTGTTGAGAAACATACACAACACATCTCATCTTTTAATCTTAAGGTGATAAATAACTTTAAGGTCCTTTTAATGTATAAATTAAGGGTTTCGGTTAATGGTGAATGTACAGCAAAACTGCACAAATAACCTCAGACATCAGTGTTTGAATTTTATATTGTTTAAAAAAAGATATCTTCGTGCAAGGTTTGCTGACACTTGTTTCCTGAGAGGTGTTTATGTCACACAAAGTCAACAAAAGGAGCAAATAGTGAGGATTCATTTCACTATTTAGCCAAGAAATTGGTCATATACGCAACAGATAATTGTTCAAAAGCAGCTTAAGGATAAAATGATGCACTCTCCATAAATCAGCTGTAATTGCACAAACACTTTGGGTAAATGTGTGTGTAGATTAGTACAGGAGCTCTAACAACACAAGATAAGGTTGTGAAGACAGAAGACAATTCTTTCTTTTAGCTCAGGAAACTTGGAATAAGAAACTGAGACGAGATGAAATCCTGAAACCTCACCACTCAAATACATTCCACATTTACATGAAACTTCACATGCATTTCTTTTTGGCAAATGTTTAGGGGCAATTGACAGAGACACCCTGCTAACCTGCTAAGTCGCTGGATATACTGACCTTTGGGCAAACACTGAGCATTTATAGTAATACAGTAAGAATTTCTCATTTATTTATTCCACCATTTGACTTGTTTTTTTTATTACATCCTTTTTAGTTTGTTGTATTTTTTGCGCTGAACTGAATTATTTTTCAACTCTAACTCTCTCTACTCTAACTCTATCTGTAACTATTGTCCTGTGTATTATCTAACCAAGTTATCTTTTCTATGCACAAATACTGTTATCTCACCTGTAACTGCTTTGCTGGCTGGGAGGGTCTCTCCATTGTGAAGGAATATTCTGCAAAAGAAAGGTAAAGCACTTCATTGCATAACTCTGCAAACCAATTTATGAGAAAACATCTTATTTAAAAACTTTAAAAGAAATACAGCTTTCAGTTTTAATGTCATGCCATCCATCATTACTAAGCATCTCGTGTTAGTAGAACAGACTGGGTAGGTCACTATCTGTTTGGAAACATACATATTTAAAAATAGACTTCTCTCCATCATTCAATACAATATTCTTGGCTTCTCACCTGTGTATAGAAGTCTGCAGAGGGAGAAGATCGGGATCTCTCGTGGATGCACACAGCCTTCTCCTCGGCATCTGCGTCCAGGATGTTCTCCGCTGAGTGATACCTCCCTTGCGTCTTGGCCTCAGATGACTTCTTCTGTTTGTTCCACGTGGCCTGGTACTCAGCGAAGGTCCCAAGCCTCTGCTGCTCCAGTAAGACCTGCTTGCGTCCAGGGCTGAGGAGTTTGGGGTCTGTGGATGGGGGAGCCTCCCCGGGCTCTCCAGAGGGAGTTCTCTCGTTGGGTTTGACTATCTCACCAAGATCTGTGTTCAGGTTTGTGCCCTGACTGGACTTCAACACAGGCTTGGAAAACGCCGGTTTGGCCTCAAAGAACTTCCTTCGCTCTCCGAAAGACCCTGTCTGAGGTCCCCCCTCCACTCCCACTTTGTCTATCTTGTCAGGCTCTGAGAAGGAGTGCATCCTCTTGGTCAGGGGGAAGCGCTTACGTCCTCTAATGCGTCCTTGTGAGGTTTTAACTATCGCCACCTCTGGTCCAAGAGGCTCAAGGTCTCGTCTCTGGAAGGAGGTTGCCTGAAGGACCCTGGCCTGCGCCTCTTTCAGGTGGTCCTTGTAGGTGTTGGAGACACCAGAAGACGTAGAAGTCTTAATGGATCTCCACTCCTCTGCCTCTTCATCCTCGGCATCGCATGTCAGGGTTGCAGCGCTGCGGCTTTTTTGCAGCTGGGCTCGCTTCTGCTGGATCTCATTGCGGAGGGTGGTGGCATAACGGTCGCTGCGGCGATTTGATTTTCCACTGCTGTTGGCCATGTTGTCACCGCAGACATCCTGGGTGGACATGACACCTGTGGTGGTAGCTGCTGGTTGCCTTGCTGTCAGACTTCTACTCTCTTGGGCCAGGGAGTGGAGAAGTGGAGTTTTCAGGGGGGAGATTCTGTGATCTTCTTGAGGCACCCATGGGTCTTGGTGCCTTGAAAGACTGACCTTATGTTCAATACCTTGATTTGTTGGGAAGTGTCTTTTCGGGTCATTTGCGTGCCCCTCACCTCTCTTTGCAGCATCCTCTGGGCTGAAGCTTTGAACTGAAAGTTCAGAGGTTTGGTGGTCATAATGTAGATCATTTCCCAGATGGGAATGGCCACAGCGCTCCTGGCCACTGCTATAAGGCAGCTGGGATTGAGGTAGAGAGTATTTTGCCTTAACGTTTGTCTTCAAGGAACTTGGGAAGCCTGGTTCATTGCAGTTTACCCAATGGGGTTTCTCCGTTTCCCCCCTCCGGCCCCCTGCTTTGCCCTGCCTAGCCTGGAGCTCAGCAGTCTGAGCTAAATGCTTTCTTGTCAGGCTGTAGTATCTGTTGTGCCCCCCATTTTCCAGGTTTGGGTTTGCAGCAGAATTTGCCATGGATGCTGTGGAGTGCCGGACGTGTTTACGGCTGAAAGTTCTTGTGGGCAGATCCTGGAGGCTGCGGTAGTAGCTTCCTACACTCTGAATTTTGGTGGGCGGAGCTGGCCTGGTCTGCAGGTAAAGGGGGCTTTCGTCACTGTATTGCCTCTGGTGGGCAGGTAGTTGGGAGTGATGAGACTGTCTGACATCATTGCTGGACAGGGAGAAGAGTTTGTTGGGGTGCAGCTGGTTGTGGTTGTGGTCAGATGCCGTGCTGGGATGGAGGAAGTCTTTGGTAGGCAGGGGGTTGAAGCTACGTCTGGCCTCTGAGGTGTTCTCCTGCTGAGATCTGAGGCCATTCAGGTTGTTATTCTCGGTCAGTTTTTCAAATGACCTGCCGTGGGTCTTTGTTGGACCACTAGGCCCTTCAGAGTAAGGTAACACCTTTGTGGCTGCAAAACTGTCACTGCGCAGGGGAGGAGGTGGGGGAGGAGGAGACTGGGACTTCTTCTTCTCTGGTACCTGCCACACCGGACCGATGCTGGATCTCCCTGCGACAGAGACACGAGAGGCAGGCTGCTCCTCGCCCCTTGATCCCTCCCAGCCTTCGTTCCCCAGCGTCGGCTGCAGGTACCTGGGCCGCTCTGCCTGCTGAAGCCTTTCACTCTGAGGGCCCTTGAAGAAAATGTTTTCAGTGCTAGTACCCTTCCTATCAGATGAGCTGGGGTCATGGACAGGAGGGCTGTGGTTGCTAGAGAAACAGCTGAACCCAGAGTCTCTTTTGCCTCCTGGTCCACAGAGCGGCTCAGCACCGCTGATGTATTTATTTGGGGAAAGACGACCTGCTGGGTAGGGATGAGAGGGACGCTCCACTCTCTCCATGTTGTTCACTGAACCGAACTGGCTGGTTAGCTGACGCTGGTTGTTCTGGTCCCCTTGGTTGGACGACTCTTTGGGCCTGGTGTGTAACATCAGAAGAAAATTAGTGTTTAAGTCATAATATTACCTGTATTCATATCTGAGAATATAAAAGAATATCTGACACACAACACCACCACCATCTGATCAGGCTTGTGTCTAACGAATGGATAAAAAATATTTTCTGCCCTGAAAGAGAAACTAGAAGTTTCACCTTGCTTCATGACTTGGATGCCACACTGGTGCTGGGGCGGCCTCTCGCCCGGCAGGCTGTGCCTCCACTTCTGTCAGCTTGGAGGAGTGCCAGGAATGGGGGCGCGAGCCCGGATCATTCTTCCTGCAAGGCAGAGAGGCAACAAAAAACTTTACACAAGGGAGTATTTGACATTTCAGCTGCAGAGTGCAATGGTTAAACATTTTGATCATGTGTTTTGGCACCGCCATCATTCTCCCCCAGGAGCCCACTGTGCACTGAATCAGGGTGGAGGTCTTATGTAAATATTCATACTTTACCCACAATGCAAGGATTCTCAAATAAAAACCTTATCACTTGGAGTCAGATCCCAAATCAATATTTATCGATGGTAAGTGTTTCAATACGTACTCCAACTCACTTTTTGAGGAAATATTGGTCTACATAAAAATATCTAATATGAATTTAATATTCTTACATTTTTTAAAGTATTTTTACACAATAGGAATCTGCTAACAACATGAATGACAAACTCCTTCAAGCCTATACATATAGATGTGTTGGGTTTAGGACTGTGAACCTCAGTTTCAGTCATATATATAATTATAGGACCATTTGTGTGCAAATGTTTTAGTCTTCTGACCTGACTAACAAAGGAATTTCTCATATGTTGTTATAATATCATCCATATACCTTGATAAAACCCTGGAAAGCTAAACTGATCAAATTTACTGTACTTTGCACTTTGCTCACATCAAACGTGCACATACCCTTTGAAGCGGTTTTTCCTGGAAAGCATATTGAAAAAGAAACAAATGACATATGTTCAACATCCCAATCAAACATATTAAACCAGAGAAAACACATTTATGACATGTAAATGTAAGAACTTGCAGCTATGAGGAGGCCGAACACAACTTTAGAAGCAAAATAACACAAATGTGCAAATTAAAACTAAAGGATATTTGGTTTGGAGAACTAGCACCGCACTCATGATGAATAAATTATTAACAGTGCAAAGTAAAAAGGAAGGAAGGAGCACAAAGCATAATGTACAAACTCAAAGATCACTTGAGTTCACCAAAAACTACCAGCAAACACAGCGGACGTGGCTGAGTACCTCATAGAGCTTCGCAAAATCTTGGTGAGAAAGCTCCTCGCCACATGAACCTCGGTTTCTGACGGCATTGTGCGTGGAGATACAACATCAACCATTTTATCTTAATAGGCAGCGAGTGAAGGAAGGAGAAAAAGGAAAAGGAGCAGGAGGACACGTCAAACGTTAAGTCACAGAAAAACACATTATCAAATACAATCTTCCTTCTTTCTGCAGCACAACTAGGAAACCAGAAAGTCTGAAGTTTAGCTAGAGAGCGTCGTAGTTTTGCGATAACAATCCTCTAATGCAAGTCAGAAAACCGGCTTGAACAGGTCAAACTCAATAGTAAAACTGTTGCTCTAGAAATTGCATCAATGCTGGACTAATGATGTCTGAGATTTAATTTAATTACAGCTGCCCCATGAGGACAATCAGCGTTTCTAAATGCTGAAATGTCAATGCATTTTAGGCCTTTGGAGCAGACTTAAGTCCAAGCAGGCGGGTGTTTAGTGCCTTGCCCGAGGGAACTTAATGTTGGCTTTTGGGTTGGAACCTGTGACCCCTCTCTTATTGTGAAGGGCCTTTCACAATAAGAGCAGTAAAACTCAATCAGTTCTTTTTTTTCTTTCAGTCAAAGATCAAAACAAGGACGGTCCCTATGCACTCGATTCATCTCAGACCTGAAATTATTTTGTTCCTTTTCATCCCGACAAAGGAAGCAGAGGTTTGGACGTAAACTGAATTTCACATTCAGATGGTGGAGCAATGACCCTGAATGACCTTTACAACACAAATCGTAGAAATACTTCCTGCCGATCCATGAATCTGATACTCACTCGTTTCTTTTTCAAAAGCTTCCCTGCAGAATGTACACGTGCAGAATAATAGAGCAACTTTACTGGATGATACCGCAGATAAATAGCATAATAATAATTCGGCGTGCTAACAGCAATTCAACTCTCTCATAATTCAAAACAGGAAAGCGACAAGTGCAGCTCTTAGTGCCAAAAGTAAAAGCCTACGTCATAACAGATATCAGATCTGTCACAGCCATGTGGCCAAGACGGCGCTTTTAGAGAAATGAGTCGGATTCACAGGTTTCCCTCCAACCACCATGACCCTTATTTCTCCAAGTTTTAATGTGCAGCTTATATTTGGAAATGAGAATTCACACAGAAAAGAAGCCAGTGCAAAAATAAAAACAAGAGCTCTTATCAGGACGAACTACACCGTGATAATTGAAGTCTTCTTTAAAATGTCAGATGCTGATATTTGGGTCGATTGTTTCCCCAAGTTCCCAAGTTCAAGCGGCAGACCGACGTGAAATATCTCAGCCAAACGAGATTTTGACTTTGAACGAAACTTTAACCCCGCCAGGTCATGACGGAGACGCTGCATTCTTTCAGCAAAGGAATGCAGGGAGGATACTCTCGCTTCAAGCGGGACGTCTATGTGAGCCATCGCCCAGGAGTCTGAGCGTCTCCCAGGGGAATAAAGAGAGCGTAACGCCTTCTTTAGGGCTTTCTAACAATACTTCACTTGTCTCTGATTTATTTACTGTTGCTGGTTTGTTGAGTATAATCAAAAGAAAGAGAGACAGAAGAGATATTGTGTAATAATCCCGTCAAGGTGTTGAATGATGTGTTGTTTTTGATTTTAAATTGTATTCTCATTTCACATAATTACAATAAACAAAAGTCAAAAGAAGTAAAGAGGCACATTACATTTAAGGGAAGGAAAGAAAGAAAACAAAAGGTCAAAGTCTTCTAATACAACCAGTGATGCAGAGGAATTTTCTCTGGAACTTAATGCTCCGTTAAACCTGAGTAAATATTTATTCAGGATTTATTTGGGGAAACTGGCTTCTTGGAAACTTTATTATCCATATATATTGAATTGTATGCTTGCATGGAAGACAATTTTAGCATCCCGTGCACTGACTAAGGCACTAATTGGAATTAATTGAATCAAATGAGCATGGTCATCATTTTCCCTTCAGTTAATCCCAAATAACATAAGGCTTTCTTCAAACCTTCCTATGAGTTTACAGTTCCTTTGTAGATTACAAACGTACATTTGAGTTCTTATTTCTAATGCTGCAGCTTACAGTGGGGATCTCAAGATTTCCACTGTATTTAAATAATTATACTTACTTAAATAAAAACCAAATGGCTCTTATTCCGAGTTTAAATTTAAATTAGCATCAGTAGCTTTAGCTGGATAAAACTGTACAAATGACACTTTCTGGAACTCATGATCTGCTTTTCTGCAGCCATCCGTCATTTTCCCACCTCGGGCACTGAAGGATCTCCCACTTCTCTCTCCAGCTTTAAACCAAAGCCGAGTATTTAACTTAAAAACCTTCCCTCCCTCTGCGTTGCCTCCAAACGAACTCCTGCACAATGGAAATGCAAATGTCTCTTTTTGTAAAGCGTGGAAGGTCTATTGTCAGGGGATACAGCTGCTCTGTCACAGATATTCCACAGGGGAGGAGACGCCACCGCTCACTCCCAGGATATACGAGCCGGACTACGGCTGAGGTCATTCAAGAAAAGACTAAACACGTGAAACTGAACTCGGCCGACCCAGTTTGCTACTCGCACATCCGTCATTAAGAGGATTCGAAGAAACTGAAGAAGTGCAGTGAGAAAGGAAAAAACATTCGGGAAGCGACAGAAAAAAATGTTCACGTTCCTTTACTGCCTCTGAGAAATATTAATATTAACTTTCTCATCTCATCATCGCCACAAAAAACAGATCTGAACAACTGAGCGGTGAAATCTAAGTGTTTTGCAGAGGCTGATCATTCTGACGTAATATCTGTGTAATCTGTGTCCGAGTATCCCGATTAGTTGATCGACAGGAAATTCTGGTACATTTCTGATCGATAAAGTGATTTATGGAGCAAAAATGCCACAAAACAAGACATTCAAAGTCATGAATATTGGTCTTGACAACTTGTTTTGAATATCTTTCACTGTTTTCAGACTTTTTTTTAGACAAAATGATAAACCAACGAATTAAACAAGTATTAATAGATGAATAGACAGCGAATACAGCCAAATGTTTAATTGCCTAAAGAGATTAAAAACAGAACTAAAACTCTGCAAATACTGCAAAAATCTCTATCTTATTAAGTTATTTCTGTATTAAACCTTATTTGATAACACAAGTGAAATGACTTGGAGTAGGAATACTTATATAAATACGATTTAAGGAGGCCAACGTGTCTCTTAAATGAAATGAAGTGAAATGGAGCAACAAGACAACAAGAAAACACGGCAACTTACCAACTACCTCAAATCTTTGTGTGTTGTGTTTGTGTGTAAGTTGTGTGCTCTACACCGGTCCTGGTTCTAAAGAGTGACACTTCCACTTCACGTCTCCACTCCTTCAAAAACACTTCACGACAGAAAAAAAGACGCACTTCGCCACCACAACTCCCACCAGTCTGACGGAGAGGAGCGCGAGGAATCTGGGAACTCCATGACTGAAGAGCGGCCCCCCCCTCTTCCTCCTCCCAGTATGGACACAAACACACTCCACCTTGTGCTGCGGAGCAGATTTCCTCAGGGATTATAAAGGGGGATTTGAGGCGAAGGGGAGGAGTTATTGTCCTACCCGGCGTCCTTGCTGTAATCTAGTGTTTGGGCTGCAAGTTGCTGGGCCTGCAGAGCCGCTGGGGCTGCTGGGAAAGTAAAATCAGTGGGACGTGACCACAACAACAACACGGTTTGTCACAAGGTAGAGAGACAAAAAGATTGAAAAACAAGCCCTGGCTGTTAATGAGCCTTAAAGCAAAGCAGTTACAGAAATAATTATTGTTTTGTGCACTAAAAATATGTCTTTATTAAGTTTCATCTGGAACTGAGCCATTAAAATCGTATTTTCTTATAACAAATTAAACTGCCGGTGCATTAACAAAATACTTTTTTTTTCTCTCCATGAAACCAAACTTACAACCTACATTAAAACAAACACAGTATTTGTAATCATTGGACCATTGACAGCCGCTGTGTGTGGCTGTACTGAGTGTTTAAGCTACACAATGTTGACATGAAGACATTTATTATGACATATATATATATATATATATATATATATAAAGTTTGTATTTGTAATAGTTCACTCAACATCTGGGCCAGTGTCCAAATTAACTTTTTTCTTTTTTGTTACTCGACACTGTCTTCTTATATTTTCCTATGATTTAATTTTGTACTGTATTTTCTATTATGATGTTTATTGTTGTGAAAAGTGTTCAGATATTAAGCCAGAGGTTATACCCAGAAAAACATCCTGGTAAACCAAAAACATACAAAAAAAAACAGAACTCAATATTTTTTTACGGTTTAAACTTCCGTCAACCACGACATTTAAATATTATCTGATTTCTGACGATCAGATTTTAATACTGTCTATATAATATCTGACACTTCTGTTCGCAGTACGTACCATCACAACTCTACATTTCACAACCAGAGCATTTCAGTGTCCTTGTCAGGAAACGTAGCAGAGACAGGAATGTTTGTTGTGAGAGATACCAGCACCAGGAGGAGGAGGAGGAGGAGGAGGAGGAGGAGGAGGAAGGCAAATACTGAGAGACGACTCCTCCATGAAGAAACTGGGAGGAGAGGCTGCGACCTCTGACGAGTTTAAAACACAAATCGTGTGTGTTTAAAGGGAAACCACTGCCCATTTCATCCTGTGAGACAAGGCGTTACTTCAGCTCTTATTAAACAAATTGACCTAAAATCACCCAAAATGTTTGTGAAATTTGCCCCTTAATAAAACAAGCAAGCTTATTCTCAAAATTAGAATTTTTTTTAAAAATATTTTGGGGGCGCAAAGCCTTTGTATATGCATTAATTTATATATAGTTCTAGAAATAACTGCAGTTGAAAATATTTCGCATGTTTCATTTTATCCCAAAATGTAGTTTTTGTAACAGTTAGTGTGAATCTGTGTTGGAAATTAAACTAATTAAATTAAAATTATGGCCTAATGTAGGAGAAGGATATTGGCCTAAACTGCTAAATATATATATATATATATATATATATTTATTCTTTTCAACATCGTGGGGGCAATTCTTGTTTTTGATTACAGTTTTTAGTCCTAGGTTTTAATCAAGTGGTGTGATAATACAGATATGTACTATGAGATTATATAAATGTATATACGGTCTATATCTCTGGTTTTTTTAGGACATTTTGGCAAGTGTTAGAGATCAATGAGGAGGACTGATTTGTGGCAATTCAGGATTTGTATATGATTTTTGAATCAGTGTGATAAAGTCACTTGATTTCTTAGGTATTTAATTTGCTGTATCGGCCCAAAACAGAGATACTTGTGTAGTTATTTTTTTTTCAATTTCTCATCTTGATAATTATATACACGCCACAATATTTATTGATATTACAAAATACAACCTATGGTGGTATGATTTTATTGCCATTTCTTTCTAATTTCATAAAAAAACAGCAAAACAAAGTCCTTTCTAACTCAACTGGTGACGTTCTGTTTCTCATGGCTGAAACTATTATGCTCTCACCATCTTCCATTTGACTAAACGACTTATTTATTTTAGTGAAGGGGGCGTTCCTGTGTATGTATCACAATAAAAAAAGACTAATAATCTTTCTCTTTCTCCGTTTGCGTCTCACAAAAGGACCGAGGGACTCTCGACAATGCAAACACACCTACATACTTGTCGAACAACGGTGATGTGCAGTAATTAAGTGTTGTGCAGCGAGATATTTAAATGGAAAATGACCAAGAACAGCCAGCGGCAGCCTGTGGGGCCGATCTCCCCGCTGAGCTCTAAACACGGCCGCACAATAGAAAGTGCCAGCGTCATCACAGCTGGGCTTATCGGTGTGTCACGGCCTGCACCGGCGACAAAAAAATAAAAAGGAGGGGGAGAATGAAATGTACTGGAGAGGAAAGTACAAACTTTTGACACAATGCAAGCGTAAAGATGAGCAGCAGCTGGAACATCTGGCTCTGTGCTCACCTGATCTACACTGATATCGAGCCAATAACGCGCTTCTGCGTATAAACGTCGACTTCACCACAGCAGTCTGAGAAAACTAGGCAACTACTAACAATTACTTTCATTTCAAATTTATAATTGATGGAAAATTGGGATTTCTAAAAGCCCAAGTTGACATTTTTCAGCTGCTTTCTTTGTCCGACCAACAGCGCAAAGCCAGATACGAATATTTACATTTGAGACGCAGGAACAAGCACATTTTTGGCTTAAAAAATAAGATAAATTCTGAAATATTAACTTGTCGGTTGACGGATTGATTGAATAGTCATATTCATTTCAACTCCAGTGAAAAGCTTTAAAAGGAAGTTTTAGCTGTCATACATTTGTTGACTCATTGCTTATCCACCCAGCTGTTAATATGCAGCAGAGATGAGAGCAAAACCTCAAATCATTTCATTACCCTGGCTGTTAAGGACTGCTTTTCTTGCCAAAACTTGCTTTTCCACTCTGTCAAGAACATGTAATTGTTTAAATAACATTTACTTTTGCATTATTTAGTAAAACAAGTAAAAGATCAGCCTTTAAAGCTCCATATTAGTTTAACCCTGAGGGAGTCTTGCTAAAGGTTTCAGATATTTTTCTGGATAAATGTCAGCTCCTGGTGTGTTTTTGTAGTGATGACGAGATCTTAATGCAGATTTTTTTTTATTTAAAAAGAGTTTCTCAGCATCGTGAAATAGTAAAAAGGTTTGCATTTACTTAGAAGGGGACAAGTCCCATGACTCAGAGAGGTTTAGGACATTGAAAATAATTCTCTACATGCTTTCTAGTCTGTGAATAAAATGATTCCTCCCTGTTTTAGGACACATATATTTCCTGTAACGTGCAGAGTACAGGGTCATGGACACAAAGCTAAAAACCTCTGAAAACGGTGGTTAACGGTCAGCGTGTGTGCAGGAGGCGACAACAGGTTTAAGAGCTGATTTAACATCATTTGCCTTGTAAATTCACACTGAGCATCTCTGATGAAGCTCAAGATCCAGCTACAAAGATTTAGTTTAACTTGCAAACTCAGTTTACCTGCGCTAACGTTGTCATCATCCTTCAGATAAATCCTCGGGACTTTAAAAAGCAGTTTGTCAGGTTTTCTTTCTAAACTTACAGCTGATCCTTTTGGGAAAAATTGGTCACTGACTCTCAACCTTTATGTGTCATCCAGACAAAGAAAACCTGCCAAATGATTGCCAAAACCAAATGATTAAATCGGAGGAGAAATCAGAAAAGAAGAGATACGGGTGGAGGGAAAGAGGAAGTACCTGGGAGTGTAAATCTTGTCTTTTATCTTGTAAAAACCATGTCCAGAGAGAGGGAAGAACAGCAGACAGGAGCGCCCACTCTGTGCTTGTTGGAGCAGCCAAAGCCCCTGAAAACAATGGGCTCTGCTGATATGGCCTATCCCACTAAGCAGTGTCAACTCACCTAGGCAACATGGACCGTACCACTCCGCCTGCAAACAGGGGAGGACGCCTGGACCGACGCCGCGCTGAGCTCAACTATAGGATCCCTCAGAGAGAGTTTTCAAACATCCCCTCTCAACACGAGGCTGGTGTTTGCTCTATAAACCTGTTTAGATCAAGAGTTTCCTCAGCAGAAGCGGAAGTGGAGACACACAACGGTCCACCTTTCCCTCCTGTTGACTCAGCCCACTCTGCAAAGCCGAGCCCACGCCTGTGGCTTTGCAACTAGTAATTGGATTCAAGCTTTAAGACTCTGTTGCCATTTACCAGTGAGCATATAATTCTGACAGGACAGGACATCAGTTACACTTGTAGTAAAAAGGGTTTAACGAAGCAACTAAAGAGGTTATTCTTGTAGAGAGCCCTGAAATAAATTAACTTTCTTTTAAATACAGAGGATCAATGGTTTGTTTTACAGGTCAATGCTCGAGTTGATGTGTTTATATCATGTTTGGTTTGGAATTGATTATTTTGTCATTATTTAACCCCTTGAAACTCTTAATGTCCCCCTTCATTTTTTATCTGCATACCCCCAACAGTCCCCCGTTTCCCTCGTCTTCACTGGAATTTAAATTAAAGATCTGTTAGTTTCAATGTTAGTTAGCTAAACAGCACACACTGTTTCACATAAGTGTAATATAAGTGTAAATATTATGTAAAACATCTATCAATTAAGTGATACTTCTTTCCCTGAGGTAATAAATGTAGATAACACTTAAATATATCAAACGTTAAATGATCTTCCAGAGTAAAATAATGCAGGTGAGTCGTAATGCAAATTAATAAACACTGTATGTTTTAAACTTTCTTAAAAAGTAAAATAGGTAAATGAAACATTTGAATTGGGGGATATATATATATTTATATATTTATATACAAGATATTTTAGGCATACCCTTATACATACAGTCTATTGGCATACCTGGAAGATTAAATAAATAAATGTCACAGAAAATAAAGCAAGCAGACCAGCCGGGTCAATTTTGTCAATTTATCTTAGGGTTAAAGGGGCTAATATGGACCATATGGACCCCAGTAGTGCTGTCCTACTGGAATAGTATATGTATTTCACTCCTGATTAGCAAAGCAGCCTTAAAAGCTTCTGTTTATGCACATTAACTCACTTTAAACCTGATCCTAATGCAGGTAGTAACCCTGAAACCTGTCCCAAAGCCTGGAAATAATTCAGAATGAAGTTGTTTAAAAGGGACTCGCAACAAATTCATCCTCACTTAGAAGGAAAACTCTTACTTTTTAGTATCGCTGTGACAATATTTGGTCCTCAAAGATTAAAAACTGTCCCACAGGACACACAATAGACTCAAGCCTCCACACGGTGGAGCTAAATCCATCAGTGGATCAGCATCTGGATACTCTATAAAACTAGAAACTATAATAGATTAGTTAGTTATGGATCTATGACAAACACGTCATCTCATTGGCAGATAATCAAACACACAGTGCAGAACAACAGCAACTGGTTTCACTGACGCTGCCAAAAGTGACCACAAGATAAAATAAATGACAAAGAATAGGAAAAGAATAAAAAGGTTCAAATAAATACCATAAATAATCAGAAACTATATATAAAATGTAAGTGTCTGGAGCAGCCGATCCACAAAATATTAACATCCTTTACCACAAACATTCAAATACACATTTATCATAAAACACGCTGGAGTTGTTTTATTAGTTTTGTAACTTTTTTTTTTTATAGTTTTCATTTTGGCTGAAACTACAAATTCTTGTCTTGC
>CALSCE010010776.1:1319901-1331252 GCA_943593645.1 Bovichtus variegatus
ACACACACGATAAAATAAAAACAGTTTTATTTGATCTGTCTGCTGAATGAAGACTATTAATTATTATTATTATTATTACTATGAATTACATTATTTTTCTATTATCAAAATAACTTAAAATCAAAGCAAATCCTCTTCCTCCTCCTCTCCATCTTCTCTCCTCTTCCTCCTATTCTTCCTCCTCCCCATATTGTTCCTCCTCATAGTCTTCTTCTTCCTCATCCTGCCCTACATATTTTTCCTCCTCCTTCCAAAACAATGTAATATTGTTGCAAAAAGAAGAAACAAGGCTGTAAGTCTTCCTGTTTCTTAAAAAGTAAATAATTGTAATATTTTGTTTTCAGGTCTGTCACCTTCCTCTTCCACTTGCTCCTCTTCCCACTTCCTGTTTCAGTTGAATATCCTGTTTTCGTTTCAGGTTCCTGGTGAAGCTGCAGGAGTTTAACTACCAGCTCAAAGTCAAGGCCGTGTTTGATAAGTAAGCTGCATGCAAGAGTTCATGTAACCTACTGAAAACTGTTGATAGCTGCCTCCATGTTGTTAAATAAATCTTCTTCTATTCCTCAGAGATGTGACAGAGAAGAAAGGGTACGTCTCAAAACCATTTACACACATATCAATATGTTTTATTATATAAAATAACACTACCACAGCATCTAATGATACTTCCCCTACTATTATTATTGTTATTATTTGTTTCCTAATTATACATACTCCTAATTCATTATTGATTGATTACTTATTGATGTTGTGTCTATTCAGGTTTCGGAAGTTCAATATTTTGGGAACAAACACCAAAGTTATGAACATGGAGGAGTCGAACGGCAGCCTGGCAGCGGAGTTCAGACATTTGGTAAGACTTTCATGTATTTTTCTCTTTTCTTCCTCAATAAAATAAAGAAGTCCTTGTGGTTTTAGTTTTGCAGCAAGTGGATAAATAATTTCACAGTGATTAGAAAAACTTAAAAGGTAGAATTTTAAAACAGAAATTGTGATAAAGAGTCAAGTTGTTGATGAGGGGAGGAATCTTTTGTGTAAAGTTTAGTAAACTCTTCTTCTTCTTCTTCTTCACACAGCAACTGAAAGAGCAGAAAGTCGCAGGAAACCGAACGAATGAGGTAAGAGCCTCAGTGATGTCCTGAAGAGAAATATGTGTTCTGGTTTTAATCCAAAGTATTGAATAATTTGACCCCTTTGTTATTTAAATACACCATATGAGAAGTGAGAAAACGCCATAACTCGTACACTTCAAAGAGGTTAGGAAACACTGGTTTAATCTTTAACAATGTGTTGTGTTTTATAAACTAAGTACTGTAATAAAGTTAAACTACTTGTACTTTACTTGAGTACATGTACTTAGTTACTTCCCACCACTGGTTAAAGGGCAAAAAGATCAAAATAAAAAAAGTATTTTAACATGAAAGTTTGAAAGGTATCGATTGAGCCTGGAGACAAAAATGTAATAATATTATAAATACATTTTAGTCAGTGTTAAATATACAGTTTTTAAAAGTGTAGTTAAAGGTACAATTTTACATGTTTCAAACTTTGAGCCAATTTTCGGCCTAAAAGAAGCATCATTACTGAGTGTACACGACTCTTAGCAGTAGGTATAATGTTTTTATGATTATTGAACATTTTATGATTATTCACCCTTTCAGAATAAAACATTATTAAGACATAAAAGGTTCAGAAACAATGACAACATGTTAAACGACACAAGTTCTGCACACGAGGTGCCGTGAGTCTTTCTTTTTTCCGTTGTGCAGGTTTTGTGTAGTTTCATCGTGTGTGAGCTGTGTGTGTGTGTGTGTGTTCAGGGTCCCCTCATCGTCACAGAGGAGCTTCACTCGCTCAGCTTCGAGTCTGAGCTGCAGCTCAACCAGTCGGGACTGGACATCAAGCTGGAGGTGAGACCCGAGCAATCCCTCATCCTACTGCACCCGTCAGCCTGATGTGACTGTGTGCATCAGGACCCATCGTGGCTGCTGTGTCACAACTTTTGAAAAACCTGTTTTGACTTATGCCGGCATTGACTGCTGACTCCTCACTGCTAAAAACAAGCCTTACCTCGTCTGCTGAAGGCCACTTTTTGGCTTTTGTCGTGGCTCAAAAACTGACGTACATAAAAAGATTTGGTCTCTTTTTGAACCGGAGCATCTGCAGAATAGTTCCAAACCCGATATGTTATGATCCACTAAAGTTTGGCACTGTACAAGATGTTCTTGTTATCTTCGCTGCTATCTTGACTCTTGAAGATTATTTCCGGTTGTTTTTGTTGTTATAGGCTATATCTCTGCCTGTTGTGGTCATCTCTAACGTCTGTCAGCTGCCCAGCGGCTGGGCCTCCATCCTCTGGTACAACATGCTGACCAACGAGCCCAAGGTACACACACACACACACACACACACACACACACACACACACACAGAGAAGCCTTTGTTGATAGCCAGAGGGGAAATTCAGGTGTTGCAGCAGCAGATAAATATGGACAAGCAAAAAATAAATAATTTGTATAGAAAATAAAAAGAAGAAAACTGTAGATGAGCAATTAAAGTCAAAAGTACAAGGTTAAGTTACAGTGGTATGATAGTTAAGTCAGCAAGACTAGTATATATATATATATATATATATATATATATATGTAAAGAGACTAATGCAATGATGCTTAGTGTTTGTCTGTATTAGACATATAAGTATAATAAGATAAGATAGAACTTTATTTATCACGAGGGAAATTGTTGCGCAATACACAGTAGGAGACTGTATAACAATTCTAATTCTAACAATTAGTATTGTAATACTATGTAATATAGTATATATAATAATATATATTGGA
The DNA here is from genome assembly GCA_943593645.1 of Bovichtus variegatus. Classification (NCBI taxonomy): domain Eukaryota; kingdom Metazoa; phylum Chordata; class Actinopteri; order Perciformes; family Bovichtidae; genus Bovichtus; species Bovichtus variegatus. Next base: position 1,322,742 of record CALSCE010010776.1, read on the forward strand.
TATAATATGTAGTATAGTAAGTATAGATGTCAGTAATGCATAATTCAAAGGCTGCTTTTTAGATATTTGAATATGATTTTTCATTAATTTAAATATTTATTGTTCCAGTTAAGTTTATCATCACATCCAGTGGTGGAATGTAACTACGTACTTTTACTTATGTAACTACAATGTTGAGGTACTTTGCTTTTAATCCACTACAATTGTCTGACAGCTTTAGTTACTTTGCAGATTTATATTATTATTACAAAATAGAAATCAACTCGTCCATTTTTTTTTCAAAGTATCCGTCAGTATATAAAATTACCTCCAGCTTTACCCGCTGTGACATTAAAGTGATGAACACATTAATGCATCAATAATTAGAATTGTATTTGAATTTATTTTTACCCAAGTAAGAGTTTGAATGCAGGTTTTTTACTTGCAACAGATCTTTTACTTAAATAAAAGAAACAATATTACCATGTATGCATGTCAAACATAACTGACCGATATTTGATGTTAAAAAAAATCAACATAATTTCTAAATTTTCTACTCATTTGTGGCAAAGTTGCCTTAATTGTGATTTATGAAAGAGCTGTAAAAAAATATATATTTCTGTTGCATTTCTCTGAATTAACAATAAACTTTAAAATGACCCGTTGTTAATTAAGTTTCCTCTTCTCGTCTTTCTCGTTTCACCCTCTTTTCCTTTTACTCTCCTGTTTTCTCTCCTCAGAATCTCAAGTTCTTCCTCAGCCCTCCGCTGGCCAAGTGGTCTCAGCTGTCCGAGGTCCTCAGCTGGCAGTTCTCCTCCGTCACCAAGCGAGGCCTGAACCAGGAGCAGCTCAACATGCTGGCTGACAAGCTGCTCGGTAGAACTTTTAAAGATTTTAAAGATTTAAAGCTCTTTTACACTTCAACACAAGGCAATAAACCTAAATGGAGGTCTTTGCCACAGTGAAAAATGTCCGAAAAATATATAAAAATGTCCGAAAACGTGATAAAAATGTCTGGAGAATATTAAAAAAAAAATATGATGAGTGTAAATGTAAAACTTAATGTTTCTCATCAGGAGCTAAAGCCCAGAGGAACCCAGAGGGACAAATCCCTTGGGTCAAGTTCTGCAAGGTGAGCCATTTCATTTTACGCTTTTTGACTTTTTGAATCTTTCTAATGATGAATCTAACAGTTTTGGTATTAAGGTAACAGTGAAACTGAACATATTACTTAGTAAAACTTTGTTCTCCGTGTTAATAAGGCTGGTTGCTTGGCATTGTCAATGATTAACTCTTGAATTGCCCTTTCCTTTGTCGTGTCTTAAGAAAAACTGGCGAGAGTTCACTGCTTTTGGCTTCTGAATATTTTCTGGTTTACTTGCTTTTCTGTGATATCGTCTGTCATTAATTGCCATCCTACATTTCTGTAATTCTGTCTGTGATATAGGCCTCGTAAAACATTATTTTATTGTTTCACGTGGTATTCTGTAAGTTTTGTATGTTATTGTTGTTTTGCTGCGAGGTGCAGTATCTTTACTAAATAAAACGCCTTTGTTCTGTCCAGCAGCAGAGTACCAATGAGAAAGCTTTTCCCTTCTGGTTGTGGATTGAAGGAATCCTGGATCTGATTAAAAGACATCTGCTTTTCCTCTGGAACGACGAGTGAGCGCTGTTGTGATTTTAAACTGAATGTGTGAATTTTGTTTGTTTTTTTTTGTTTCTTTTATTTTGAAAGTTCCACCTCAGCACCTATGATTATATATTATATTATATATTATTATAAGTCTATATAAAGTGTGTAGCCAGAATACAGACATTCAGAGCCTAAAGGACAAAAATGTCCAAATTAAAACCACTTTTACATTTTATCTGGCTTCAAAATTGCTGTTTTTACTATTTTCCACCATTTTGAGAAATGTTCTCATGTTGGGGGAAGATAAATCCTATTTGCCTGGTTTCCTGCACAAAAAATAAAAATGCATCAAATTCAATGTTGCTAATCATTGAAATATCCCAGACTTTGAAAAATATGAATTATCCCTAGAATTTAGTATACAGAAAATTAGTTTTTTGTGTTTTTTTTCCATAAAAATCAGCAGTGGCATTATGTAAACAAACTGACATTTAAAGGGTTGAACCGCTGAAAATGAATGAATATTTGGTAGTTATGATCAAATAATCTTAATATATAATTTCATGGCAGTTTTTGACATGATTATGACAGAGATCAAGTACAGTTTTTGAGTAAATGTACTTACACACTTTGTTTTCGGTGTCTGCAGCTTCATCATGGGCTTCATCAGTAAGGAGCGGGAGAAGGCTCTGCTGACTGATAAGTGTCCCGGGACCTTCCTGCTCCGGTTCAGTGAGAGCAGCAGGGAGGGAGCGATCACCTTCACCTGGATCGAACTTGACGTCCACGGTGAGCAAAGAGTGTCTCTGCAAAATATATAATATAAATGATATAATATAAAAAACTAGGACAGTACCAGATGTCTTTTTTTTTTTTTTACATTTGAAGCTTCTATTGAGGTTTTTCGAATGAAGCTTTGAATGCTTAACAGAATAAATAGACAAAAAAGTACTAAAACGATGATTTGATTCTAAAAATGGTTGTCGTAAAAGTGGTCAGATGGTAATAACAATAGTAATAATCTCTCTTTATGAACCCAGACAAGCCGCTCTTCCACTCTGTGGAGCCGTACACAAAGAAGGAGCTGTCCGCCGTCTCTCTGCCCGACATCATCCGTACATACAAGGTGATGGCCGCCGAGAACATCCCGGAGAACCCGCTGCGCTTCCTCTACCCCAACATCCCAAAAGACAAGGCCTTCGGGAAGTACTACCCCAAACCCTCAGAGAGTACGTCACCAGACATTTACTTTTCTCTTCACTACTTATCCCAACCTTCTTTTACGGCCGGGCTATAATTGAATAGACTCATTTATCTATTCTCCGAAAATATGACGTGAAACATTTTGAGGGAATATCATTTGAAGAACAGTGTATAGCTGGAAATATGTTTTTATTTTTTTCCAATAATATCACTTCAGTGTAATTAGTGCACTGGTTATAAACTAAGGTCTGTCTATTTCATTTACCCAGGAACAATAAATGCCTTTTTTATACCAAACTTCATAACATTTTTTAACGTTTTAATCTGTGTTTAACTGGCTTCCAGCTGCAGAGCCCATGGACGTGGAGAATGGGCAAGAGAAGAGCAGCTACATGAAGACGGTGCTCATATCTGTCTCAGAAGTGTAAGCAGTATTCATGATAATTAATGTGAATATTTGTAACAGATTGGAGAATAAGAATATGATTGAGGTTTTTTTTGCCCAGACCTCCGTCCACGCTGCACGACAACATGATGCCGATGTCTTCGGACGACTACAAGGCTTTGTCGCAGTTTGTCAGTCCCAGAGACATCGATGCTGTGGTGAGTACTGCGAGTTAACAGATCGCTGCTGACTCGACCTTTAATGTAAGATAAAATCCTAACATATCCTTACATATGACCCACTACGAGAAACATTGTGTGTTCTTAAACGTCAGCTGCTGCTACTTCCTATCAGTCAATACAAACAATACACAAGTAGAGTCAACAGTAAGAAAAGTAAAACACACAAAGAGTACCCTGCACTCACAATGCTCAAACTTTTATATTTATATGTTTATATATATATACAGTATGTATAAGTTTACTGTCTCCTGCTTATTTCTCTTGTAATCATTGACAACATATTAAAAGCCAGGAAAGGGGAGTATTATTCAGAGAGAAAAAGAAAGTCACAAATATCCCATTTTCTCGTAAATGTACCACTTTATTCTCTGTGAATATCAGAGTTCTTTCTCTGAATATGTTCCGCTTCCACAGCTCTCTCAGCTATTTATTTATTTAAAATCTACAAAGCCCCAATACTCCGTCTGATTGGATCTGTCCAGCTTTAAGTCTTTCTGTCTGGTTGTCTTCTTGCTTTGCTTTCAGACCAACAATCTGATTTCTGAATTTGGAGAGTTTGACGTTCAGGTAGACGCATGTTTACACTGCTCTACACTCAGTACACTTTAATGTCGCAGCTAACATTGTGTCTCTAGGCCTTTTATGCCTCTTTTAAGAAAAGAAAAATCGAAACGAATGTATTGAACAATCGACTAAACTGTTCTTTTCTTTTCTCCCTAGATGAGTTCAGATTTTCAAGACAAAAACTGAGGGAGTTTCTTCACTTCATGTACGTCTTCATATTGTCCCTTCTTTCATGTGATACGCTCTTAGTGGTGTTAGAAAGACCTTGAAACAGATTATAGGATCAGGATACTAAGTAACCAATCCTTAGAGACAAAAGACCCATTTGGACGAGACAAACGTTATATCAGATATGGCCTCTCTCATCCTCCGCTCGAGAAATAAATACAGATAGAATAGATTCACTACTGAATGGGGCTGAAATCCAGTTCAGACATGATCTGTCACTTTATTTGTGTAAATATGTTTGAGTAAATGTGAACCATGAACTCCTGAGGAATCAAAACTATAAAACGGTGAAATATAAGAATGTGATTATACATGCCTATATCGTTTTGTAGCAGAAACCTTGAGCTAAAATCCTGATTTGTGAAATGTAAACATCTTTGCGTTACACAACATGTGTGTGTGGAGCTTTTTATTTAAGAAACTATCATTAACTTTGGGTTTCACAAGTGATTGAAGCTAACGCAACTACTTTATTACCGGTTGTCCAATGCTATAATTGGCAACTGGTCAATGTCTGTGTAGCTGGCTGATATTTCATTATTAAACCTGCCTGAGTGATGCAAAGAATCATTTTGTGAAACACTTATTTATTATTGTAGAGAGATGCAAAACATAATCAAAGAATAATAAAAAAATATAAAGGTGTGGGCTTAGTGGGGTGGAAGTCATGCTTAGGAGGAACTACCAAAAAATATAGACAAATTACATGTTATTTGCATTTTAAGTCATGAAAAGAAAAAATAATCTCTAGATGTGGAGGAGATAAAGTAGAAAGTCTCACAAACTGGAAAGTTAAATGCCAGTATTTCACTGTGCTGGTGTTTTTCAGCATGCATAAGTTAATACAAACAAGATGACTGACGTGCTTAAAGGCTCAATGTGTAAGAATGTCAATAAAAAACATTAAAACAATGAACTAACTATCAACAGAATGTGAAGGTGTTATCTACTGGAGTTAGCATGCTAACTGACTAGCTCCGTCCAGGGTGTAATACCACTTGTTCCTCTAGAGGCGGTAGTGAGTCAGTGTAGCCGCAGTCTGCCTCAATACAGACAGAGAAGAAGTCCAGTTGCTAGACTCGGGCACACTCGGGCAGACTCGGGGCTTGTCAGCGTAACAGCGAAGATTCCTGCAGGTTGTGATTGTTACTTTGGATTAAGTCAAAAAAAGAAACTGACACGAGAAAACATCTCGCACCTTCGCCTCGTTCTCGCCGTCCGCGCGAGGCTGGTTCACCGGAAGTACGGCGGCTGGAGGACATAGCTTCCGTTAGCAGCTAGCAGTTAGCATGTTGCACAGATTCAGCTGACTCTCCAACGGATCGTCAAACTGTGTTGCTGCCGGTACATGTGAGACCCTCCTTCACTTGTACTGTACTTGAGTATATCTATTTTATGCTACTGTATTCTTCACTACAATTTGGAAGCAAATATTGTACTTTTTATTCCACTGCATTTATTTGACAACATCAGCTACTGTGCAGGTTCATGTTATGAATACAAAATATAAATTGACGAATTAATTTTTTATTTTTTTTTAGTTAGCTCCACCTTTACCATCTGCAGCAATGAAGTGATGAACACATTAACGCATCAATAATTATAATGTATATTATTCTGCATAATGAGTACTTTATTCTGATGCTGATACTTTTACTAAAGTAAAAAAAAGATGCAGTACTTTTACTTGTTTCTAAACTTTGGTATCACTACTTTGGCTTACATGTACCAGAGTACAGGTTTACACAGGAGTAAAAAACATACAGTAAATATATATAGTAGACGAGAAGACTTTTATTAAATGTTTGATCTGTGAATAAATATCTGAACCGCCTGCGACACTCGGCAGCATAAATATTCATGAAGAAGAAACAGAAACGACAGCAAACACGTTACATTCAGAATAATTCAGTCGCTGCAAAGTTTCATACGGTTTCATATCTACGACAGGTCGGGATCAGATCAAATACATATTGCTAATTCGATCGTACAATCATATTTGTATTGCTAATTGTTCTCAAAATATTGCATGTTTAGGTACAGTTTTGTGCTTCTTTTAATACATTTTTAAGATTTTTTAAATAGTTGAAATCAAAGTGCATGAACTGATCCCGACCTGAGGATTAAAAATGCACTAAATTTGAACAGAATTTGGAGTGTGGATTGTTAATACTGCAGACATGTTTGTACAGAAACAACATCCAAACTTCCGACGTGCTACAAACAAAACCTCTGGAAAAACGAAACATCTGCACAACCTTTCAAGTATGACAGATCCTTCTGCACATTACAGATTAAACATTGTAAAGCGCTTCAGATCTGCTGTGGAAACCTTCCTGAGTCTTCTGCAGGAACAAAGTTTACATAAAAAAACAGCATAATTCATGTGATACATTACAGTCAGCACAGTTTCTGCTTTAAAAGAACATATTTAGATTGAACAGGAGTGTTAAGAGCATGAAATGAAAGGAACCGGTTCACTCAATCAATTCACTTTTGGATTCATTTTGGAAAAATGCAGCAGCTGCAGTTTTGTCTCTGATTGCAGTGATGTAATGAGTTCATATTGGACTTTCTTTATTGAATCACACCAAGACTCCATGTTGTTTGATTATCAATGAATTATTGTATATGTCTTAAGTCTCTATGACCTCCAGTAGAGTTTATAATAATGTGCGTTTGGCTGCATTAGAGTTATTTTTCTATTGTCAAGTGCAAACGTAAAAAGTATAAAACAAACTTCTGAGATGTTTACAGGAATACAAGATGCTGTCAGCGCTGGCAGTGTCATATAATATTTAGAAACTCTTTCAACAAACAACCTGAACTTTGGCTGAGTTGGTTCTGTAAAAAACAAATAAATATTAACTAAAATAGTTTAACGGTAAAAAAAGAAAATACATTTTTGATGGGGGTAAAAACAAAAACAAAAAAAACTCATTCACTTTAAATGTCTGAATATTTAAAATGTAAATATTCATCTAAATTCCATGTTTAAAATTGAAATACTGACAGTTTCCAGAGTTTTAGTGAAATCTACCTCACACCTCGTGTTCGACTACAGAACCACAACTATACACCTGGACGTATTTACACTCATTTCAGGAATATACACACTACATGAATGTACATTTTATCTTCAACAGATAAATGAATATCACACACACACACACACACTTTGTGTTGGGGGAAAGATACATTCCACCACGTTGTGATGATGTGACGAAGGTTTTTGAACCAGGGAACAAAACGCCCACGACTTCCAGTTTTCAGCTTTTCAGAAACAAAACGATAATCTAAAAGTAAATAACAAGAGGCCGTCGACTTACCAGCCGCAGCTGAATTTACCCAGCATTCAACGTGGCAGCTGGTTACTTCCTACAAAGCTACAAAGCTGAATACAGAAGGAGAAATTAAACAACAATATATTCTCCAGTCAAAGTAAATACAATATATAATATATTACAAAACCAACAACATCTAATAGCATGATGAGGAGCTTTTACTCTGGAGGGATGCCCTGTGTGTAAGGGACTGTTAGGTTTCATCTAAGTTGTTTCTAAAAGGGAGTTTTAATCCACAGTTTATTGTCTGGGTTTAATGTTCTTAACTGTTTTCTATGTGTGTTGTTCAATGGAATTTCCTTTGACGCAGATTTAAGATGTTTTCTCACAGCGAACTCACAACCACGCAGCTTCTTTTCCATCAGAGCATACCGTCCAGGTTGGTCTCTGCGGTCTGCTTGTCGCCGGTGCTTTCCTGAGGGCTGTACTGGGTGTGGTAATCGCGGAGGATGGTCACCACGTCGTGGTGGCCAAAGTGGACCGCTTCATCCATCGGTGTGTTCCCCCACCTGCAGCGAACACAGAGAAGGAGGACAGCCATGTTGGATTCACACAAACACAATGTGGCTGGAATTAACTGGGTTCATAAATCACAAAGATCCCACTGAAGTCTGCTTGTAGCAACTAAATATAAACTTCATTGATAAATTAATGTCAAGTAGCTTTTTTGATTGTTTAAATGGAATCTTAATGTCGGAAAATAATGCAGTTTAAAACATGTTATAGGTATAGTATGCCAAGTGTCATTAAAATGTCATAAAAAGTATAGTAAGTCATAATAAAGTCACAGTATAGTAAGTCATAATAAAGTCACAGTATAGTAAGTCATAATAAAGTCACAGTATAGTGTCATAATAAAGTCACAGTATAGTGTCATAATAAAGTCACAGTATAGTATGTCATAATAAAGTCACAGTATAGTGTCATAATAAA
>CALSCE010010776.1:1332690-1365715 GCA_943593645.1 Bovichtus variegatus
GCAGGTTAAAGCGGAGGTTACCGTGCAGAACTGGATGCCTCTGACGCTGTTGCCCAGCTTGTCGAGTGGAGGAGACCAACACATGATGCCCATCACGTTCGGAACAACCAGCAGAATCCCACCGGCGACACCAGATTTAGCCGGCAGCCCGACCTGAAGCAGAAGAAGAAGAATGAGGCGGATGTGTTGTAAAACATAAAAAGCTCATTATGCAAGAGGAGCAGTGGAAACGTTTGATGGATGAGACACTGACGTGGAAAGCGAACTGTCCGGAGAAGTCGTACATGCCGCAGGAATGCATCAGACTCAGAGTGTCTCGCACCGCCTCCGGGCTCAGCACGCGCTCTCCCGTGATTGGACAGAAGCCGCCGTTGGCCAGAGTCGCCGCCATGACGCTGGCGCTCTCACAGGTCACCTCGATGGAGCACAGCTGACGGGGAAGAGCAGCTTCAGGTTGAAACAGTTCATAGAAAATAGACCTTTTTCAATAAATTTGCCTAATTCATGCCGTGATCTTCTTTTTATGAATCCCTTATTATAAAACAAAATCAAAGTATTCCAAGTCATGGGCTTCCAGGCTTTTACACTGCACATATTTACAGGTTTGTAAGGTTCATTTACCTGGAAGTAGAAGTCGAGGATGGACGTCATGTCTGTCCCCTCTGGAAAACACTAAGAACAACAACATAGTCAACAACTCTGGAAAACTCTGCAAAAACAACATTAAAATAATTAAGTTGCAATAAAAAGCACGACAACTATTTAAGCATGAGCAGTATTTACTAAAAATGACCAATAATGTGCATTATGTCTGGCTGCGCCGTGAGGATGTCTCTCGCTCTCAGCTGTAGATGACCTTTGACCTCACCTTCTTCTCTTTCAGGTAGTAGCCGATGGCAAAGTTTCTGTCTCCAGACTCTCGCTCCGACTGGAAACTGGGACACACACGGGGTGGGGGGTGGGGGTTGTTCTTTAGACAGCGTGACTCAGCTTGTGTTACATAAAAACTCCTCAGTGACGCAGAACTGTCCTTCACACCTCAAGGACTTCTTTATTGATACATCTGTAAAACATCCATTACATTTCTGTGCTGATGTGCCGCTGTACTCACGTGGCGTTGCTGAAGCCCACGTACTCGTTTCCTGCCAGTTTGTTCATGAAGTTCATGACCTGCAGAGCAGCAGAGATACAGTTGATGCTCCAGTAATAAACCTCATTAAAGCATCTACAAAAGATCAACATCTAACTGCAGTATTTCTATTTCCTGCTACTTTATACTTTTACACCACTATAAATTAGAGGTTACTTTGCAGATTCAAATTAGTAATACAAAAAATTATCAACAAATAAATGTATATGTGTTATAAGGTGTATAAAATAATTAAATAAGCTCCACTTTTACCAGCTGCAACATTAAAATGATGAACACATTAATGCTTCAATAATTATATTTTAATACTATAATATATTATTTTGAAATTTGTACTTTAAGTATATTTTGATGCCAATACTTTTGTACTTTTATTAACATTTTGAATGCAGGACTTTGACTTGTAACAGAGTATTTCTACACTGTAGTATTACTACTTTTACTTAAAGATATGTGAGAACTGCGACCACAAATGCTTTTAAATATCAAATTGAAATGACAGGCGTTTATTCTGCAACACTTTCCCTGTTTAACCTTCAATAAGGGATTTCAGTTTGGAATCTTATTTTCCAAAACGCACGTGTTCTCACAGTAATACTCACATAATCAAATTTCTCAGCGTTGCTTGCCCCTTGCTGAAACACAAACAGAATCACAGTATTAAAAATTGTATTTTACCTTTTTAAAATCTAAAATACATCAAACTGCCACTGACACTAAAGGTTACCCATGTCATGACATTAGCACTAAACTAGGACAGGAAAGCAGTGTAAGTTTACATCACTACTGTTTTTAAATTAAAAACTGAGCTCATCAGTTACCAATCAAACCAGATGAATTAAGATTAGAGGTGGAGACTAGCTGGAGATGGAGGACGTGAAATAAAACAGTTAATCCACTCAGAACAAACTACCATGGAAAGAATCAAAGAAAAAATGCTTCATTTTCACCTGAACTTGTTCATCAGGGTACACTAACCACAGTGAAAATATAAGATAGCTGTGTGACTATTGATCAGATTACTGCGAGCGTATAGGCGTGTTTATCGTACGCCGCCGCGGCAGGTCAGTTTACTTTAAGGTGAATTCACACTGTGAGCCACATGATCAACAAGTCGCACGTTTCTGTGGGAGTAGAGTTTGAAAAGAGTGGGATAACACAAGGCAGGAGATAAAAAGACAAAAAGATGCTACATGTTGCATTATGGGAAACGTAGGATCTAGTGTTTTTTTTATCTCTTAAGAGACTTAAAGTGTGGATATTTCGACCTCTTTTTATCTACTTTTTTTTATTCCCACATACGACGACATATAAGGGCCAAATTTACTCAGAGAATATAACATTTTTTCTCGTAAATGCATCACTTTAATCCTACTGAATATCCACGTTTATTTATCGCGAATGTACGTCTTCAAACTAAAAGATTTAATGTTTTCTTGGAATATTAATATATATATTAATATCGGCAAATGCAATGCAAATGGCGTTTCTTGAAACAAACTACAGTACGGCGACAGGTTTTATCAGGCAAGGGTCTTGAAACGTAAAAAAACTAAACTAAAAGTGGATAAATGTTCTGAGTTATGCACATTCATCAGTCATGTACACAGACTTGTTGGCCATGGATCTTGCAGTGTGAAAACACATTTGAGGTTTTATCAACTACTGTGGCCGACGGATAAAAATTACGTTTCTGGCCCAAGTTAGCAAGAATAAAATAGTTAAACTGATGTATCTGTACTGACAAAATGTAATCTAAGAATACAAATTATAAACATAAATACAATTTTAAAAAAAAAGTCCTCCGCTACAGAAAAAAAATGGAGTATGATATAAAACCAGTGTTTGATTTCAGCCAGAGCTGTACTGTTTATAATCTAGACGTATAAACAGTTCTGAAGAATGCAGGTGAAAAGTATAAAAGCCACATTTAAACATTCATAAAACAGCCATGTGAAGGCTAAAGCTTGTCACAAATCCAGACCAAAGAGGGGGAAAATAATTAAAAAAGGGAAAATTACCAACGTCATTGACCTGTTGCAGTGCTCATAATTTCCCAAAGATCCTAATGCTGTAAAATATGCAACAACACATAAAACCACACAACGAGCCTTGAAAAGGTACATTGCAAATGAGTGCATTTGAAGTGTAGATCTAGATTCAGAGGGGGGGGCATGCACAGAAGCTGGTTTATTATTCGGATCAATGGATACGATAAACCTGCATCTACAGAAATCTCCACAGTGATTGGTTGGGAACAATCCACAGCATGAGAATGAGTCATTTCACTGCCATACAACTGCACTTTAACTTGACAATAGAAAACGTTTCAACTGTTTAAATGTATTTTTCCTGTATAAATAGAAGTCCTTTTTATGAACTATGAAAGTATAAATTAAAGAAATACGTTCCCTTCCTTAACTCTTGAAATCTATTTGGCTGGTGAGTTTCTATTGTGAGGTTTGAGTTAATATGACAGTGTGTCTGATAGTATCTGATATTCCAACATCCCTAGATTAATAATAATTAAACTGCTCCTCATGATCCTCATGATTTAATTTGAATGTGCAGGTGGTGCTCCTGTGAGGTGAAGCCAGCTCCCTGTGTGTCTGAGGATGTTTAATGAAACTGGTAGAAGCAGTTTCTCTGACCTGAACGGGCAACGCTGGTCTCCTTCTCCACCCTCTGTGAACTGTGTGTGTGTGTGTGTGTGTGTGTGTGTGTGTGTGCAGGATATCTGAGCAATGCTGCTTTCAACTAAATCCCCTCTCAGCGTGATTATGTAGAACTTTAATCTCCCCTGCATACAGTAATCTGGCGGAAACACGTTCTCCAGACGATTATAATTCTATTCCATCATTTATTTTTAGATGCAGTTAAAATATCCTGACATAGGAATAAAAACTCCTCACAATCTGGAATCTACATTTTAAAGATGTAAATGCAGTTTACCTTGATGAGGGAGGTACAGACAATAGCGCCAGCATTAACCATGGGGTTGTGTGGTTTATCTGTAGGAGAGAAAATAAAAAGGTTTGTATCAGCAAAGACATAAATGTTAAAGACACGTGAAAGTGGAGAAATAACACATGACATAACATTCAGGAACATTCTTATGTCAGAAATCAAAACACTGCACAATAATCCACGGTATGTACACAATTAACACACATTCAAAAGATCTTTTAATCTCCTTGTGCAACAAGCCAGGACAAAGTTTTTTTTTTAAAGTCATCTAAAAATAAACAGATGGGATATAATCTGCTCTGTTAGATAACAACAAAGAGAGGAAACTCAGAAACTTTCTCACAGCAGTTTCCATTAAAAAACAAGCTATTTTTAGAGAACCTGATGTTATGTCTGCTGCACCGGATGAACGACAGATCAAGCTACAGCTGAACATTTTCACACAGAAAACTGACTGATAACATCATAACAACTTTAAGGACAAGGGGCAAAATTTAAGATTTTTCAGCAAATAAAATGATTTCTTTTCAGTGATTTTCCAGGATTCAAATAAAAATTTGCATTAATTAAAAACATAAGTTTGCTTTGTCCAATGATTTCCAAACGCGTGTTAATGTGTTGTAATGAACTAGTTAAAACCTTAAGAACAAACACTGGTGTTCAATACACTCTATATCTCCCTTTCTATTTACCATTATCTATCATTCAACATTGTGAGAAATAAGAACCATCCCTGACAGAGACAGCAAGATTATTTTTATTTTTTTTAAAAATGGTAAAACACACAGTGCCACAGATCCGAATTATTTAGCTAGAAAAACAAATATGATGACAGGATTGTTTCAATAAGATGTTGATAAGATGTTTACATGAGTAATTGTAGATGAAACCCCATGTTATGCGCAGTATATTCAAATTAAGCATTTTCCAAACTTTTCCAAACCCTGTCAACTGAAGTTGAGAATCAATATCAACTGATATGACAATAATATGTATTACTGTCTACAGACATACAGAATAAATATGTAATGCTTCCATGCTCAGTACATTTCAGACTTGTGGAAAACTGGATATCTTTGGCTAAACTGTGCATGAAATCCCAAACACATGTTTCATTCTCTCTTTGTGCTGCTCTGCCCAGGCTGGATTTTGCAGAGCGTCAAGTTTATTCTGCTGTGGCGCTGCAACCTCTCATTAACAATTTACTACAGTTCCATGACAACCAGGCCTCGAGACGGATCCTCTTACAGCCTGCAGAGAAAGTTCAACACTGCCGGTTGAGTCCTATGCACAACCCTGAAGGAGCCGGTGAGTGTGTGTGTGTGTGTGTGTGTGAGCGTGCTCCTCACCTTCCTCGTTCAGGAAGAGCTTGTTGAATCGCAGACCGCTGGGCTCTTTGGCGATGAAGCGGTGGACATACTCGGTGCCGTGGTCGTGAACGGCGATGGCGTATTTCAGAGGCTTCACACAAGACTGCAGACAGAAAGGAACCTTGGTGTCGCCGACAGTGTGCCTGAGGAAGAGGCACGCAGGCATTTGTTTACAAAACATTTACAAGGCAAGTTAACCTGCTTGTGGTGACTGACAGATACAGATATGTTTCAAAAAGCTGTAACTTATGGAGGACGGAAGCTGTCAAAATAAATAAATGATTCAATGAATTACTACCATTTAATGAGGCAAAATAATGAATAGCTATCTAGCATGAATAAGCCTTTCAGTTGTACCTCTGTCCATCCACGGTGCACAGTGAGACGGCCCACAGATCCGGGCTGAAGCGGGCCAGCTGGGGGATGTAGTCGGCCACCTACAGTGTTCACAGTCAGGTTTATTTATCGCTTTATATCTGCTAAACGTTTCAATTACCGACGGTGATGCGTGTGTTTGTATGATTGTGTGGCGCCCTCACTCACCTGCCCTCCGGACATGTTTTTGGCATTGTCATAAAGCTCGTCTATGTGGCCGCAGAAGGACTGGAAGTCCGGGATGACAAACTTCTTCCTGAAGGCCTGAGTGAGCAGAACGATGTTGCTCTGGACGCACCTGAGACACGAGACAGCAGTTAGCTATAAGCAGGACTCAGGGCAGCCGTGTGGAAGTGACTCTCTGTGTTTCTGTTCTGGACAGGGGGGTATTTCTCCAGACAATTAACCCTGTGGCTCACTGCTTTGATGGTTTAATGTTCAGCCTTTGTATAAAGCTAATCATCACGCTGGCTTTACACCCTCAGTGTCGTAGATCCTGCTGAACAGTTGTTCACACACCAGCAGCCACTGAGACACATCTGCTACTGGATTCACATATCATGTAATTAGTAGTGTTGTCTTTTGGGTAGGGCTTTTTTTTTTACATTCAAAGCTTCTATTAAAGGTTTTGGAATGAAGCTTTGAATGTCTGTCTGTTTATCCTTCACTGCCACCACATTTCCCCTGCTTTCCCCAATGGCATCGGGTGAGAATAAACTATAAAACATACACACACAGTTCTGCAGTACGGTCCTTACTCCACCAATCTTCCTCCCAAATGTTGTCAGGTTCAGATAGTAAACACTCGACTCCACATAGTAAGGTGGTGTGGGAGTAGCAGAGAGATTTGTGGCTCAGCTATCTCACTGCATCAAACCCGGTCTAATCCCTGTGGCATGGGATCCCTGCAGAGCAAACACACGCTACACTCCACCGCTCGCTTACGCGCTTCCCTCTGTGAGGCCAGACTCTATAAATAAGCCCGAGGAGGCAGCGCTCGGGTCTGTTCGGTGAGGATTCAGCTCCCCGGTGAGCTCTCATATGCCCCAACGCTCAGCCAAGCTGTCACCCAGTTCTGTCTGGGCATCAGGTCTCGGGGGCGGGGAGAACAGCAGTAAAGCTACCAGGTTGGGGTTATTGTTATTTTATTCCACACCCATCCTTCTATTGTTTCCATTTCAGCAGCTCATGGATCATAAAGGCTCTTTAATTATTATGTAAATCAAATAAATTCTGCTGCTACTCGTCTTAAAAAAACGTGCACTTACATGTGTAAAGGTTCTGCTTAAACACAGACATAAAGAGGAAGTATTGTTTTGTAACACCTAATTATTTTACCACACGCTCACAATATAATTGATTTGACCTTTGATGTAGGTCAGTGGGAGCTCATTCTGTGAGCAGCACATATCACTCAACTGTATAAAGAAGCAGAAACTCTTTCATCAGTTCAAGCTTAACATCATTACCAGATGGTACGATGATTCGTTTGACCTTTACAAAATAACATAGTTTCTGTTCACATTCACAAACATGTCACTTCATAACAACTTTCATAGCTTTAACGGCCTTGTTATCTGGAATTAACTTGTCATGTTTTGTGTTTTCATATTTGAATGCTTCTTGGAGTTTTATTTAAGCTAAACTGTTCACATTTGACAGATACTCCAGTGCTGTTTCCCCCCCAGGAGTCGTGCTCTTGAATGAATCCAGCTGGATGAAAACCTCAACAAGATGCCGATGACGTGCAAATGGAGGAGTGATGAATAATTAATAACATGTCGTGACCCTTTTCTGCTGCAGGGAAGCGCAGAGGACTCTGACCAGCATCAACTATTCTCATGATAGACTGATGAAAGATTGATGCTGATAATAAAAAAGGTGGAACAGCAAGCAGAATGTTACCTCAAAGGGACAGCCGGCTTTAGCTAAGAAATAATTGTAAGACTTACAATTATAAGATGTAAAAGACTCAATACTTTTAGGTCACAATAAAATAAATGTTGATTTGTGAGCCTTTATATCTTTGCAGAAACAACTTCCCAGCACATGCAATGTACCTAAAAGTTCCAACAGTATCTTGCACATAAAACTAACCCAACACTTGCAGAACAATCCTCTCCCTTTTATGACATTTAAATCAAGCTGCTGGATCTTTCATTACATTTAAAAAGGCATTCCTTCAGAAAACTGTGTGCAACTTAAATTGTGTTGCAGTTTCCAAGGCTTTATTGCAAGAGAAATGTATTAATAAAGGGTTAAAGAAAACCTACTTTTTAAAGAGGTGTCGGTCCAGTGCTCCATCAGAGGTTGTCTTCACCGTCAATTTCAGCATCTCCATACATTCCTTCAGCCGGGGATCTCCCGTGCGAAGCCCCGTGGCTTTGAGAGCCTGTACAGAGAGGAGGGGGAACATCATGATGAAGACTAACAACAAATCAATAAGTCAATGAGCCGTGAACTGAGGCCTAACGAGAGGAGTTACCCTGCTCATAATTCAACCAGGGAGACAAGGAGCAACGCTGTAAATTATCCACAACACTCACATTTGTCTACTTGCTATAAATCCTCATGTTTTTAATTCTTGCAGAAACTAGTGTGACTTTCAAACACAAATCCGAAGTAAACTTTCCCACTCTGAGGACTCACTGTGGTGAATTTGTGTGCAGGGATTTTTTCCTGGCCCTCTGCGATGGTGTAGAAAAGCAGGTCCTCCAGACTTGGCAGGATGCCTGCCTTCCTTCTCCTGCAGGACAGAAAAATACAAACATACAGACAGAAAAGTGAGAAAAATAACTCGACAGTGAGGCCCTACCGCGGGGGAAACATGGAGAGGGAAATGCCGCAGAGGGAGGAGAAGAAAAGCTTTTTGACTGCAAGGAGAAGCAGTGAGTAATAACTGTATTACTGCACTGGAAAACATGACCTTAGTTCAGTATCATAACCTGTGGAAAATACTTGTACTGCACACGTCATTTTCCATAGGTTAATGTGCTGCTATAAGGCCACTGCAATGTAAACAGTTAATTGTGTATTTTGCTAGAATACCAGCCAGGAATGTTTAAAAAGATTAACAACTCCATAGTTTTTGCAACAGGAATTTCATCCATTTGACCCAGAATGAAGGAATGAGGAATTCATAATTGTGCATTTACTTCCATTTGACATTTATTTACCCTGGTTGAGTAAATTGTGGGGACTGTGGAGCAGGACAGCAGCAAGCAAAGAAAAACAACAAATACTTTATGACAAATAATGCAGTCAGAGAAAGACGCTGCGTTACAAGCATCTTGGTCTACGCCGTGTGTGAGGGTTGTGGTGTTGGAGCAATTCAGCTGAATAAAAGCACAATGTGTGAATTTGTGATGTATGGGCACTAACAGCTGTGACGTGGAAGCTCGCCAACGCTCCCGGCTCATTGCTGCCATGTTGATCAGGGGCTGGAATCAGGCTGAGAAACGACCACCAGCCTCACACTGAGTGACAGCACAGCCTCCATTGTGGTTGTTTTTAAAAACTCGGAAATGACAGCCCAAGCTATGAGATCACAATGTCACAGCAAAGACTTTAAGTTCAAGCTCATTTAAAAAGGTTTCAATATTGAAACAACAGTCTACAGTGAAACCTTTTCACCATCTCAGGTTAGGATATATAAACGTGTTTTTATCCATATGCCCAAACGGCTGCATCAGTGCTAAAAACATTCCTAAATGTGCTTCTTAATGGCTCTTAATGTACACAATGGGCACTTTGCATATTGTAATATATTCAGCTTTCTATCCCACAGTGCGCTGAACAGCTGACTTTAATAAAGCTCAGACTCATATTTCAACACTACTACATTTCCTGAACCACTGAATGTGTTTACAATCCTCTGATTTGCATCTGCAATTACTTTTGTTCCCCATGGAGTTCATTGAATTACATAATCTTTACAGTATCATGTAGTTTTATGGCCCGGCTGGTATTCTAAGCAGCACTTCCACACCAAGTCGTCTCTGGGAGGAAAGTTAGTAGCATGTCAGGAGGCAGACGGGGCGACCAGCTCACAGTAGGCTCTCTGCTATGATTCATATTAAAACCAAATTGGATTTGTGCAAAGCTCTGGGTGCCCAGGTGCACTCTGACCTGCAATGCATCATGGGACACTGGCCTGTGTGCTAGGAGAGGATGTCTGAAGGCAAAGCTTTAGTTGGCAGGTGGATCCTCGCAGCTGCCAACCAGAAATAAAGCTGAGTTTGGATCCTTAAGAGACATGAGAGCAGAAATCTGCCAGTTTCTGACTCAGCATTAACATTAGGGCTGTACCGAATTCTTTTGCATTTGTATTCATGCGTGCACAGTTGCAGATAAAGATTAGGCTACACTAATATTATTCGATAGATGTAACCATTTCCGAAATGTTATCATCTCACCAAATATTCTGCTTCAATCCATATTTGTTGGCGTTTAGCTTTTAAAAAAAAAAAGATTCTTTATTAAAGAAATTTGATTTAATAAAAAAACCACGTTAGAAAAATGACATTGGGTACAGCCCTAATGAACAGGGTTTCCTCTGGATTTATTCAGGACATAACCCCTGCCAGAGAAAAATGGACGATTAATAAAACTGCATTAAAACTGTGAAGCCATTTGACAAATGAATGGATACTGGGGTTTTCATAGAAATGGTCAAATTAGGAACATTAATTAAATCTTAAACTATTTCTCTGCATGATTTTGATAAAACAGCAACAAACATAAATTTGTTAATTCATGCTTAAAACTAGAAATATGGGAACATGTTAAACAGCAGTCAGCTGACGGCAGCTTTAATTTATATTGTTCATATCATTAACAAATCCTATGAAAAGACCAGAACCAACACACAACTTGTTAGCAGCATCAGTTCATTGTAGGTCTTTGTCCTTTTAGAGAATATCAAAGTGAATGTGTTTTATGCCCATCAAATTGCCTACTACAACAAAATCTAAAGGATCAAGCAATTTTCCCCGACCACGCTGCTGCAGAATAATACAGAGGAAACACTGGGACCAAGGCGTTGACCTGTCATTCAGACGCCATTATCTGTACTGACAATTCCACTGAGAGTCACAAAGTCAGAAATTCTCAGTGCGAAAACTGTAAATCACAGCCAAGGTATGTTCCAGATTTACAGCTAGGAAACAAATACGGATGCAGAGAAAATAAATTCCTATTACTCTGCGACTGAATGTCGTGTTTTGGTGTCATCAAACGCTGTAAAAAAAATGACAACTTGGTCACTCGGCGACGTCTCTGAAATTGAATTGACTTTAATGAGATGAGAAATCTGTATTGCCGACTTTCCAACTCTTATGTGGAACGCAGCATTATTACGGAGTTAAAAAGTAATCGTCATGCACTCCGGATGAGCATTTGTTGCATCGTTAAAGAACCTGCTAAAGTTACTTTTTCATTGCTTGTTGGTGTGGTCTGACCTCAGTAATGGAGGTTGATGTCTGCTGGTGAGGAAGGAAAACACATCAAAGAGTGTGTTTGTGTTTGAGGGAGGGAGGGAGGGAGGTGAGGCAGAGGGGAGGGATTCAAGCGCAGCCGCTGGGAGGAAGTGAGGTCATTTCAAGGTGAAAACGGTTGTCGGCTTTCCGCAGAAAACCTCTACTTCTACTGGAAAACAGATTTAAAGGAAAAAAAACACTAAAACTAAAAGAAAAAATAGAAACATACTTACAAATGCAAATCAAGCAGATCAACAACAGGGAGAGAGTGTGCAGAGGGAATAATACTGAATTAGTTACAGAGAAAATGACATTTACAGCACAGTATGAACAGCAGCAGGCCATAACAATGAGCAAGTATTAGAGTTGGGAATATGCCATAAAGAAAAATCCCATTAATAAATGAATCATAGTATGTAATGTTCGTACTGAATCAGCAGGATAATCAATCAGAAGAGTGGCATGTGTGGCATGTTAAAGGGACAGTTTGGATGTTGTGAAGTATTTCCGTTATCTCTGCTCTCTTCAAAGCCACCAGACTCCATTGACAAAAACAGTCATTTTACCTGCCAGAACACAGGAGCTGCTGGTCTATTGTGTGACAACCATACAACCACGCTTCATAACGTCCAAACTATCCCTTTAAAGTAAATATTAGACACACATGAAACAGTATTAAATCAAGAGGCTATAACTAACATTCTTGTTCAGTTAATGAGGCCTGTGAGGGAGCATCACCACCACAGGGGTTAGAGGTGGCCACTGGAACATCTGGATCCTGCTGCATCGTCTCATTAATCTACCGTAGCCGCTCTCATTAGCGCTCTGGCTTCCCTCTGTAGGTTTCTAAAGGTCAGCTGTGATTCAACACACACAGTTCATCCAGAAAGGTAAAATCAACTCGCTGCTGCTGCTCCAACAAAGTAAATTTGTCCCCAGGTTTGTCTTCGTAACTCCAGTCTAGTGTACACATGCTGTACTGCACTACGACACTCTATACTACATGAACAATTAGATTTTTCTATATAAGCTTCAAGAATCAATAACTTCCTGTACAATTCTCATGTAATCCACTGAACAGATCAATAGTTTTGATGTTATTTTGAAGACGCTGGGGCCGGAGCCCATTGTTACTACGGTGTGATGATTTGCTGTGTTTCTCTTTTTATGTCATTGTAAATAAAAATATTCTGGTTTTAGACTGTTGATTGGCCAAAACAATAGATTTCAAGACGTCAAGAGGAACGTCTTTTAAAGATGATAAATATTGGCAGATAATGAAAATATTTGCAGCTCTAGATTTTCTAATACAAATGTAGTTTTTGATTTACAGTTTTTGTTTCACTATCAGTCAAACATACAGTCATTAAGTATTAGAAATTCAAATAATACAAAATAAGGTTGACAAATTAACATCCAGTGGGTCCAAAGAAGTCAAATCAACACTGAGGCAGAGTGTTAATGTAGTTAAATAAATATAACCAGCCTCCTTTTGAAACATCCCCGCCCACGGACACTTGAGACAGTCGGTCATATTGACAAGACGTCTGTCTGTGGTATCTGCTGAGTTTATTTGACCGCTCAATGGTGCTGGTTTCACTGCCTCCCAGATGTCATGACAAATTGCTGTGGAGGGTGGAGGCAGACATTAAAGCGGGAGCGTTGAGGCGGCGCTGCACAAATCAATCTGTGCGAGTGACTCATCTGCTCCTGGAGGCCCTGACAACTGCCGGGCAGCACGCCAGCATCCAGGCTTTGGTGCAAAAACCGTGGAAAAGTGATGTAGGCGGGATAAGCTCCCCTGCATTACAGACATTTTTAACCCCTTATTAGCCGGAGCACGGCCTCAGGAGGAAGCTCATAATAACCAGACTGGAGTCGAGGCTGAATGCTGTCTGGGAGCCTGGGACTTCAAACAATATTATTCATGCTGCATTACTGACTTTGAACCTGGGTTATTCTTTATGTCAGGCACCATGCTCTGGTGGGTGAATATGGATGATGGATAATCTGTTGATTACTTTTTTTTAATGAGTCAATTAGTAGTTTAGTATGGAGCCTCTATTGCACGCACGATTAAAACAAAAAGAAGCAATTTTTGTGGTAAATTGTTCATTGCAACGTCTTTATTTGTGACTACTTTTGTCTCAATGATCTTTATCGTTACTATTTATGGTGCATTGTTTTAATCAACTAATAGATTCATTCTTTCAGCAGTAGACACATACACAATTTCCGAGAGCTTGTTTTGTCCAAATATCAGTTTACAGTGATAAAAACAGAGAAAACCAGCAAATCCTGACATTTGAAAAGCTGTAACCAGACATTTTTGCGATAAACAAACCCAACCCAAATTCCTAAGCAGGGGTTTTGAATGTCATATATTTCCATGACCTTTTTCTGTTGGGTTTGTTGTGCCCATGATCACCAACACAAATCCACATGCTCAGATAACTATCAACTGCCTTAAAGACTGATGATGAATAACCACCGTGCTCCTCTGTTTACTCACTGAATCTAAACACTGTCTGTTGACGATTTCTCAAACACTAATCTGTACTGTGGATGTTTCACAGCTTCACTGAAACTGAAATTACCCTCTAGGGGAAACAAGATGTGGCTGACAACCAGTCAGCTGAGCCAAACATGGCCGACAGCTTAAGCAAATGGTCCGTGAATAGAAATAAATGGGACATCAGCCTGCGGGAGCAATGAGGCATTTTATTACCATAGAAACTCTCTGAAGGGAAGATACAGGTGGGTGTGGTGGCTGGTGGCACGGATGCTTTCAACGTTAAAAGAAAGAAATAACTAGACTTCATTTGAAGTGTAACATGGAGGGAAAGTGACATATCTGGGAGACCCTAACATCTCATAAATAGCACTGGCACGACTATGCTACAGAGTGAAGACAGTTCAGTTTGTTAACATTTACATACCACCCGAACCCTGACATTCGGTTTTAAAATCAATTTCATCCTGCCAAAGTAAATGTTGAGATTCTTACAACCAAACGTTGTGCTGTCAAAGTAGGATTTTAGGAAAGTCATAGAAGCAAGCTTTTATTTTTATTGGTCGCTCAACTGAATATTAATTGGCAACTATTTTGATAATAGATTAATCATTTAAGTAATATTTTCATGCAAAAATTCCAATATTCTTTGGTTTCAGCTTCTAAAATAAGCATAAAATAATCAGCTTGATTGAGAATCAAAATACTAAAAAGGAGCAGCCCTTCATGCTATAAAATTACTTAAACATCATTATGTTTCAACTAATGGTACAACGACTAGGACAGGATCAGGTTATCAGTTTGTTAATGCAGAATGTGTAATTGACTGCTTGTTTTGGTTACAATCAGTTATAAAAATACGATATTTGAAGGATATACATGCTGATGTTATAGTCGGAGTGCTGTGCAAACATTCCCAGGGCCCCAATAAAATCTAACAAAGTGGATCATTGTCTTAATTGATGTCAGTGGGTTTTAAGTGGAAGTGTCTGTGTTTGCTGCTTTGGGTCATTAAATGCTTTTAACCTGCAAAGAGGACTCTTTGCCTCACCTCTCTATCAGCGCACACTAATTCATCACCTCTGTCACTCAATTACAGCCTTATCTGCTCGACTTACAACACTGCAAATAGTCACTGAAACTGACGATGTGATACTCATCTAAATGTCAGTAATGGTCTCTAATTCATTCAGACTGGTCTGTTGGTAGAATATTAGCAGAGTGTATATTGATAACTTAATATATTAAACATACAGTGTTGTTTAATGTTTCTTTATGTCACTATGAAAGGAAATCTCTGGGCCTGTGCCTCACTTGTGTCTGCATCAAAAAGCTACCTGAAAAGTGCTGATCATCACTACAAAATATTCATTTTCAGATTGTTTTGACCTTTGAAATGCTTGTTTGTTTAAATAATACCACTGTTGTTATATATTAGTTAATATATTAGTCTTCATATCAATAACTGGCAACAACATTAACAGTTAATGCTTTTTCTTTGTGCAGGACACCAGGAGCAGGCATGTATTATAATCTGGTGGAAAATATTTTAAAAACTATAATTTTGAAGCCAGGGCTCGAGATTGAAAGCCTGATACAATAGAAAGCATTTGTTTATGCTGTAATGGTTGTGGGATCAAATATGCCATATAATACAAAAGTGCCATTTGTGTGATATTATGGACTATGGATTAATAATGTTAAATACATTACGTCCATAATTAAAATAATTGTTGGCTGCCTTCCTAGATTCAATGATGACTGACCTTCATCAGACATTGAGTTGAGGCTTGGTCTGTCTGCATGGTGCATTAAGCTAAACACGTATTTTATTTGTAGTAGTTATGTTGTCATTTTCAAAAGGCAAGAGAAGCTGGTGGCATGTTAATGCCTCAGTGAGTCGAACATGCTGTGCTGTAGATGAAAGCTGCAGCTTCTGGTCACGATGTCTGGCTGGCTGCACAACACAATGCTTCCATTTGACCTTTTTCCTGCAGAAAAGTTTGATCAGATGCCCTTCTCTTACACGCAATAGACATGTTTTTGAATAATAGTGTTAATACTAAATCTCGTCAGAACTAGCAGACGTGTCCGATAATGGATCTCGCTGCTCCTGGGCTATCACGCCCCGGTTCACTGGAAGCTGTTCACCGGCCATTCAGTACTGACCCCCCCGTAGTGAGGTGAGCGTAGTGACACCGGTCTCTTTAGGTTGTCGTTCCCCTTCAATACTGCCCTGTCAAAGTCCAGTTAGCTGGCAAGCCCACAGTGTAGCCTCAGTTAAGCTGGCTAGTTCGTCATTCAAACAGGACAGCATTTAAGCTAGCTATTTAACAGCTAGCCCCTGCGTGATGCGCTTGCCGCTCTACGATGTAAATATCTACTACTTAAAATAAGCCTTGCTTGTAAATGTATGACATTCGACAGAAATGAAAACATTTGAATCATTAGGTAATGTTAGAAGCAATTCTTTAATTCGGCACCTATTTTTACGTACATATAGACTTATTTAAATAAAAAAATTAACTTTAAGGAAAGATTCCCAGACGTCATCACAAGCTTCCTACAGCGATTTACGATGCAGTAAATTGCCATTATTTTCTATTAAGTTCGGCCTAACGTGGAGCTAGCGGCTAACATCTGCCCACAGACCGGCCAGGGTTGACGTTACTTACTTCTCTGCCGAAGAGTCCTTGGCGGCTTCATTGTGTCCGTCACCCTTGGTGCAAAAGCCTCTCACGGCGTGCCTTCTGGTGAAATGCTGCGGGGCAATAGTCCCCCCTCTCCCCGGCGATCTCCCATCCAAGCTGACGGTGCTGAAGCAGGCGGCGGTTGCAGGTGTCACATTAACGCCAGCTCTACCAGTCAACGGACGCTTCAGCTGGGTTTGAAATAACTCCTTGAGCGCTACCGTTGGCCGAAAATGTAACATTTCAATCCCGTCGAGGAGAATATCTGGATGATGTAACTACTGTGAGGCCGAGAGAAGAACTAGAGGCGCAGTTTATAGCGAGTGTCGGCTTTAACGGCCGAGTAGTAACGGTTTTCCCAATCCCGGTGACTCAACAACAGAGAATGCGGACCAACCTACCTTTCACGTAACAGGAGATTTGATTGGAGGATGATATCGCATATCTGCCCCTGATTGGCCAGGAGGGCTGTCAATCATCCGAATAGTCGCCGTGACTGTTTCTACTGTTTCAATGATCAGTTTCCACAACATGTATAGCTATTATGAATGCATACATACTTTTATAATGTTCTAATCTAATAATGTACTTTACCCCTATCTATAACAGTTTACACAAGACATACACTAACCAAAGGTCTATGCTGGAGTTTAGAGAGGGAACATTAACAGAAACACACTAATGTTTATGGGCTATGAGAGTAAAAAGCTCCCTTAAAAGTTGAATAGGATTACTACAAACTTTTCACTAAGTATCTCATGCACACTGTACTGCAAGTTCCTGAATAACAATCATAGCCACTTTCTTTGGCCTATGATACAGTGTGTGCCTAATATTTGAGTGAAATAAACTGCTTTAAAAACAGTCCAAACCACCAGATATTATTATAGATTTTAAATCATTTTAAAGTCTTGTCTTGGTCTGACACCATGCGAGTTATTTTGGTACTGCACATATTCAGACTGTAGTTTCCTCAGCAGATGGCAGTCTCTGGCTTAATAAAAATAGTTACAGCACCATCTCCTGGTTGGAAATATTTTTAGATTTGTCCACAGGCAACAGGAACAGATTGACAAATCAATAATAGATTACAAAAATAATCTCAGCCCCTATAATAACAGGCAGTGATCAATTATAATTTACTTTATTTGTTTTATTACATGCATGTAGCTTTGTTTTCCCCTCTGGATATATCTCTAGCAACCATGTGCACACTGTGCAGAATTCTTTATTATATGCTACTTTTAAATTGACGAATTATGTATTTATTTACAAGAGAAAAACATTTCTTAAACAATCTACCCCTTCATAAATTGTCAAGTCAAATTCATTTTACCTATAAAACTGCTTCTAACTTGAAAGCTTTATTATTTTAGCGAGTTTTTTTTACTGAGTCAGACAGCATTTGAATGTTTTTGACCTCTTTCCCAGGCTAGGCGGGTGGAGTTTGACACCACATATAAAATAATGACCTACATTAGAGATTACTCACTGGAAAGTCTTTTGTACGTTTACTTTACTGTGTTTCCCAACTTTTATGTGACTTTATCTGAATCTCTGTAAATTCCACCCACCTGGAGCTCCAAGAAGGATTCATGCTGACTAATAATGCTTTGCTTGGATGAAACATTCGTGAATTTGGACGATATGCACTGGCAGAATCTCTGCAGCTCAATTTCCCATGTAATCAGGTCAAGAATTAAAGGGGAATTCCAACAACATTTTCTTGTAGGTTTGTTTTTTACAGGAATCCACATTTTCACCCCAAAAAAAAATCCCTTTTTCTGAATATCAAACATAGATTATCAGCCTGTTTTCGCTACACTATATGGTCAAAAGTATGTGAGCGTGCAGAAATGAAGAGATGGGACCTCACCACAACCCTATACAACTGGAGATATGATTGTATTTAACATTTTAGAAAATATGTACAATTTGTATGATGCATAATAGCTAAATCAATCTTTCATTTAGAGGCACAGTTTCATGTATTTTCATATGTTGTGCATGTTTTGTTATTATGAGAGAATCATATCAAATCACATTAATTGTGCTATATTGGGGTAGTTATTGATTTTTACCTGACCATGATGGCCAGTACATTTTAGAATAGTCTCAAAAGAGACACAGATGCATGATTAGGGATCTCAATATCTGCCTTATAGATAAAAACAATTTTTAAATTTTTTTTTTCAATTTAAGTAAGCCTTTTCTGTTCAAGTCTGTCTTTGGTGTCATAAAAAAAGTGACAAAACTGTCACTTTTTCAAACTAACAGCAGCTCTCTAATGTTACATTTTACGCAGAAAAATCCCCCCATGAGCAGCTGCATTTTCGCCGCATGCAGCAGCAAACCAGAAAACAAAGCAAGGAAGGAAGGGAGACAAAACAAGACGATCCCTAACGAAGCTGCAGGGAGGAGAGGCGATAATTCACCAACACCCACACCTTCTCAAAAGCAGTCAGCTTCCTGCTCCTTTCAGAGTGAGGGTGATGGGTGCGCTCGGCAGATCCCTCCCACGCTGCTTAGCGGCTGGCTTCCGCCCACCGCCCGTGGAGCCGCCCACCTCTAGACCGTTGCCACGGCAACACATCATCATCAGTGACTTGCACTGGAGGAGGACAAGGGGGGGGGGGGGGGGGGGGGATGCGAGCCACTGTGAGCAGCAACTAGCATGAGCTGAGCTATTCTCCAGAGAAAATCTGTCTACATGTGTGTGTGTGTGTGTGTGTGTGAAGGAGGGAGGGAGTGGAGAGTGAGAGGATGATGGGAAGTATGTGAAAAAGGACCTGCGTCAGAGTGAGTCATCAGCCAGTTTCACAATGTGTTGATGTGACGCTGATGCAAATGGAGCTGCGCAGGGATTCAACTCAGTGCAACAAAAAAAAAAAAAAAAAAGACAAGAAGAAGAAAACAAACAGAAGACAGAGAAGCTCCTTTAAAGGAAGCCGAGCTGTCCCCTCTTATATCCCAGAGCTGTGTCTTTTTACCCGTCTTTGCTTGGATTACTAAGCATTTTTCACTCTTTTCCAGCTCCACCCTGCTTTGCATTCACACACATTCATGCTGGGAGAAGCCGGCTTCCCTGCCTTGCTGAGGCACCTTCAGAGATGCTGCTGGAGGATGAATGGGCCAAAACAGTTGAGATTTTCCAGTGCCATTGATCACAGAACGCACCTCACAATAGAGTTCAAAAAAATAAAGTTTAATGTTTATGTGCTGTATAACAAATAAAATATATTAGTGTTTAAAAAACAGGTGCATAACGAGGTGAAGCCTAATCTATCACTTTACAATAAACAGTGAGGAGGACGGTGATCAGTGAGACGGCAGGTCAGACTATTCTCTGAAACATCGCACAACAGTCACGCTAACGAGCCCAGCGTGACAGCCAATCAGGCTGGAGAAAAAAGACGTTTTTCTCCCCGAACCACGATGGCTTTATCTCCCAGAATCCACCGGCTAGTTTAAGCTTTAGCAAACTAGCTCAGCGACTCTGAATCCTCGCTAGCTCCTCGCCATAGCGGCTGCTTGAAACAAAACAACCTTCATGAAAAGAGCACAAAGTCTTTAAATATAAGTACAGTGCCCTGCGCACTAAAAGTGAGACAACACAGACGTTTCCCAAGTTGTAGGTGAATTCCCACTCTGTAGTTCATGACAGACATACAGTTACTGAGCACATAATGAAGTGATGGATCCATATAGTATGCAAATAGACTTATTACTTACATATATATTGCATTGGTCTGCCATTACTCCGAGTGAGACTAAACTATCTGCAGGGAGTAAGGGGAAAAGAGTTATCTCCACATTATTATCTTTTTGGACCAAACAGACGTATTTACACAGCGTGGCGAACACATAAAAACACAGTGAACACTTATTTGTTATGTATCTAACTCTAAACAGCAAAACACATCTTTGAAATATGCACTGATGGCCATCACAGGTGGATTAAACACTGTTAAGAGCTAAGGCTAATCAACATTATCATGTGAAGCATGTTTTTTTTTTTTAAATACCAGACACTTTCACACTGTTGTATTTTTTCCTCAATGACACTTAAGTTTTCTTTTTCTTGTTTTTGCTCTACATACATAAACACTGTATTGACACCAAAAATCTACAGCAAAGTTACACTTGACAAACCCTGGTGGAGAGATTAGGCTAGCACTATTTGTTATCACGGTACTATTTACAGACCCAGGGCTGCTGCTACGTGAAGAACAGCAGTAAACAGGAATTCTGCTTTTTGCTGCCGTTGTTGAAAAACCACAAACCTGCAATCTCTAATATTTCCGTCTGGAGTTGAAAGTTTACATGTTGAGTGGATTTTATGACCCGTGGGGCTTTCTGAAAGCATGCTGGATCATTTCTAAAAAAAAAATAATCCCAGTTTGCAGATATGTGGTTTTACTTCAATAGCAGTGTTTTGCTAAATTACAAAGTGAAATGAACCAATTAGCTCGGCCTCCGGCATGCCAGCCCAGCCATCCTACCAAGACGAAAGACAGAGGTCCCCTGCTGTTCCTCCACAACAGCTCCTATACATCTTCTTCTTAAATTACCTTCCATAAATATACACAGAAGAGGATCGAGAAAGGATTAAATCCCACCTGTCCCGTTTTCCCATTTGAAGTGAACGACAAAAAGACTAACCTGCTAAAGGGGCTGAATCCAAACTCAATCTCCCAACAGTACTTTACTTTGAGTTACGGCACAAATGCAGACACCTAAGGTACATTTGGGAGAACGACGGAGGCTCAGAGGACGTGGCGTGACCCGGGGAAATGACAATAAGCCACCAGCTAGATGCTGCGAAATCTTTGGCTACTGCTGGTAAGATCTTCTTATTGTAGACAAAAATTCTAGTTGAATGTCTCGACGGCAGCAATTGCACACAAATACGTCGCTAATCTCAAAATTAGGTAACGATTTGTATGTCTACCATTACAATGATGTGCACTCTTGGATGTTTTGCAGGTATTTGGTCATAAAACAAGTAAGTTTTGACTTTTTTTGATAACCGATATTTGCGCAATTCATGTTATGAAGGACACGAGTGTCAGTACCAAAGTGTGTGACAATCTACTGGATCACCAAAGTTATAAAGTTACTTCACATGGGAATTATGAATGTCTGTACCAAATGTTGTGCCAATTCATTGAGTTATTAAACCTACATCAAAAGTCAAAGGACCAAAGGCTTCGGGATTCGTCCTCTGCGGTGCATGAATGTCCGCACTAAACTTCATGGCAATCCATCCAATATTTTGGAATTAAAACTTTTTAAATTGAATATTGGCAGCAGCTGCAGCTTCAGTTTGAAGAAGGCCTTTAAAACATTGGCTACATGGTAGTCATATAAAGTGTTACCAAGAGCCACAGCCAACATTTCTGCTTTTATCTCTGAATCTACGTTTGAGTCAAGACTCAGCCCCGGCATCACAGCCAGCAACCTGGCTGTCCAAAGGAAGCAACACATATATATAACACCCAGGCAGAGGTAAAGAGTATACACACAGATCACTCTTAAATTACATCTAACGTGTACAATAACAGACAAAGACCTGTAGAGCACTGAGGGACTTCTCAACATGCTCTCTAGGTGCTTTGACAAATACCTTTTAAACAAAAACAAAACGAAAAGACGAAATCAAAGAAAAATAAATGCTATTCATGAGGCAACATTGGTTGTTAAGGCTCTACTGTGGCTGTGCTTGCTTAGTATCTATTGATGGGTAATAACTGCATACTGTCAAGTGTGAGTAGAATGAATTGGGGGTGGTGGTAGGGGCGAGGCGGGAGGCACTATGTGGAGTCTTCCGGCTCTGACTTGATGGTCTTCTTCTCTGCGTTGCTGGACGCTCGCTGCGACGTCCCGTTTTCTGAAGATGACGACAAAGATAAAGGACGTTATCGTCAGCAAAGAGGTTTATAATGCAGCGTGAAGCCTGGTAGAAACTCACAAAGTAGCAACTGTAAATGCAGACGTTTAACATAACGTTACAGTCACTGAAGACAAGATGTTCAAGACCCTTTCACCTACATTTGATCTGGGATTTAACTCCATCTTACACTTTAGGATTCACTGGTGCACAAAAAGGTCTAACCTTGCATCTCCGGTTTAACGGTAACAATTCATATTCGCTGTTCGGGACATGGTTGGGTTCAGAGACAATGTTTATATCTTATTATATATGTAAAGATACAGATTTCTTTTTACTTTAAAGCGGTGGACAAACACTTGTACTGTGTGGTATTACAATACTGTAGAACACTTAGAATCACAGATGTAAAAAACAAAAAAAAAATAAGAATTTGTCTACTCGCCATTAAAAGATAAATTCTTTCTTTTATCCTTTTGCAGATATATTTTCATGAACTCCAAAGTGTACGTGAGCGACACGTCGACCCTCTACCTGCTTTCCCAACGTAAACCCGGAATAATAGCTCCAGACAGACGTCTAACGTCACTAACCTGTTGCTGGTGTTTTGGTCTCGTCTGTGTTGTTGTTGTTGTTGTGGTTGTGGTTGTGATGGCGCTTCAGTTCATTGGCGAGCTGCTTGCCCAGCGGGAGGTCGCCTTCCTGCATGTTCTGACTGACCACGCGCAGGTTGATCGGTCGTTCATCTGAGAGGACAGGCAGAAACACGAGAGACAAACAGAGTTATTTCAGCTCTTCGGGGATAAATACATAGTAAATGTATTTGTTATCAATCAGAATTCGACAGATGTGAAGTTGAATAAAAGCAAACATCAGCCCAGATGTTGTTTTCACACTGGCTTTGTTTTATAGTACATGTGGTGACGAAGAAAGAGTGTGTGAAGAAAGAGAGACGGGAAGATTTTTACTGAATTGACACATGCACAGCACATGATGCGTTCATGTTCACATTTCCTGATATTTGTCTCCCGATCCCCTCACAATTATAACTGTTCAGATTATCGATTCATCGTTTGTTTTTTTATGTCAGAAAACAGTAATAAACGGTGGTTATAATGCCTCACCGCTAAAGGTAATGTACTTAAATTGCTTTTTATTAATTCCTTTTTTAAGATGGAAGTGTTTGTTGGACAATTTTGCTTGATAATGAATTATTATTAATTAATCCGCTCATGGTTGTAGCTCTAAACAGATGCCTGAGCAAAACATGTTGAAATGAGGGATAAGAATAAAAGTGACTCCCTGAGGCTTTCTGTTGTTGATTTTTTTAGCAATTTCACCCAAAAAATATGTAGATATGCAATCTCAAGCATAAGCATAACATGATATAAATAAAAAAGTAACATTGCTAGGTGGAGAGAATATAAATGAGAGAAGAAGAAAGGAAAATGTTAATCAAGAAAGACAAATATCCAGGAGAATACAAGCTAAAGTGAAAAAAAGTGTGGGAAAAATAGGTTAGGACAGGCAGAGGACAAGAAGGAGAAGAAGAGGGGGAGGGGAGAGAGAGGTAGACAGAGACGGAGAGAGAGACGCCCCCCTCCAGGCAACTGGCTGGAGGTAAACAGGCGTGGGCGTGATAATTACAGGTGCATTGTGGGATTTGTGGGAACAGCAATATAATGAGCTGTCGGGAGAGGGTGAGGGAGGAAAGGGATGAAAATGAGATGAGGCCCCGAGGAGAAGTAAGATCCTGAATAATGATTCTCTCTTCTTCTGCGTTTCAGATAGAAAGTGACAGCTGCCAGGGCTGGCTGTGGAGAATCAGCACCCATAGGTGTTGTTTTTCATCCACACAGACACAAACACATCCTGTGGCTTTTCTGACATGACATACTCTTTAAATTAGAAATGTCACTTCAGGATTCAGTACGATTCCTGCAACTGTTTTTTCTTGATTGGACAGTAGCAGCAGCAACGAGCCAAATACAACTTGGCTCAGGAATATAAATTTAACAGAGGTCAAATTTAAGCTTTTTCAGAAGCGTTTTCAGACTTTTTATTTGGATTAATGTGTTGTTTCCAGAGTTACATCAAATAGTTGTACTCTGACAGGAATTGTGAAACCAGTAGCTCCATTAGAGCTTGTTAAATGATTTGAGGTATTTTAAATCAAAACTGCTGGTTTTTTTTTGTTTAACTTAGAACCTTTTAATGTCTGACCACAGCAACCTGAGCCACGTGGATTTGTTTTTGTGTGACGACTTTTCAACTTCAGATGCACTAAAATGTCTCATTATTCAGGGTGGAGTTTGCACTTAATTAAGAAAACAGTGTCTTTGATTGTGAAGAGTTTGTTTTTCTTATCCAGCGGCTGCCGTACCTTGGCTGTCTCTGCTGGCGTCGGCAGCGGCTCCGTTGGTGTTCTGGGAGTCGTTGAGGTACTTTAAGGCGGCGGGGGGGATCCTCCAGTCCAGAGCCTGGAGTCGCTCCTGCACGGCGGCGTCCTGCAGGATCTCCATCTGCCTCGCCAGCAGACGCTCCAGCTGCATCTGATGGACACATGTATCCGGTTTACTCAAATTTGCAAGTTGATATTTGGTTTCCTGGTGTAAAAAAATCCTTTAAGCTTCACAGGAGTGAAAATCCAAACCTAAAAACAGCGGACTTTTTTTGTACATGGCGTAATATTTACCAAAACAACGACATGATCTTTAAAAATGTAAATAAATTGTGGTTAGTCATAGTAGTTATGATGTGTAGGCAAGAGACAAAGATCCCTCTGAGCAACAGTTGGAAAATAATAGAAGAAATCAGAAGTCACTGGTGTAAGAAGCTGGAACTGAAGAGGACGCTCTACAACTTCACCCCTCTCATCCCTGCAGGTAGAAAATAAAGCGTGTATGTTGGCTCACATGCAGCCTGGAGGAGCATAACTCCAGCAGCCATCGAGCATTAACACACGGAGGAAGTAAAAAGAGTTGACACCTCAGTTTCATATGAATGTGCGGGAATAAAGAACATCTCATAGTCAGTGTGCACATCACTGTCAGCGCGGATTATTATGGGACGTGCTGCACATCCTCACAGTCTGAGCGGTGGTTCAGCGAGGGAGGGCCTGCGGTGTGAATGCAGCCATGAAATCTCTTCTTCTTCTGAGGAATCGCATCAAAATGACAAGTGTAACTGCAGACTGATGAACCAGCACACGGAGACATATGTTCCCCACATGAAGAAGTGAAGGTTGACATGCGTTCTTGGTAATGAGTTATCATGAAGCTCTCCTCCTACACTCCGGCTCTAATTAGGAACAAGCAGCCGAGGCATTGGAAACCAATAAAGAACATTACTGGGATCAAACTGGATCCTGCTGCCACAAACATCTGCCGATCTGTTACTGAGAGTCATCTCCACCCGGCAGGTACAAGTGTTTCAGTACTGTGTGTTCATTCATCTCTGATTTTCACATTTCCTCATTTTGATTTAGCGTCAGCTGTGGCTGGACGAGCGGCGTTCTACAGACACACTGACTGTAAAACTGAATTAAAGCAATGGTGTTTGTCGCTTTTTCTGCAGGTGGGGAACCAAGAGAAATTGAGCGTGAAATGTCATTCTTGATCTTGAAAAAGAGTTTAAAAGCTCCAGAAAAAGCTAGTAGTGGACTGCTGTATATATCGCAATATACATATTTTTACATATTTATTGTAGTACAATGTGCACATTTTTACTTTGACTTCTCTATATTAGTAAAACAAATATATATTTTATTTCATGTCAAGTAGAGCCACTGTGACGAAAAAGAGGTTATATTTTCATCTTAAAAACTAACTCATTTAAATGGACTTTGGTGGACAGTTTGGCAACAAGACAAACAAAAAACATGTGATATGCTCTGTTCAGTTTTAGTTTTAGAGATGTCTTAATATAATATTTCATCATGAACTACAGCAAAAGATAAGTTTGGTTCATTGGTTCCTACTGAAGACATAAATCTTTAAAAACACTTAAAAAAATGTCGTTTTATTTTATAAAAAGGTTCAGAATCGTGCCCTCATTGTTTTGGGATTTCCATAAACTACTTTTTCTGATAAAAAGGAGACTGTAGATGATTAAGCAGCCGTGGCGGAGGTGTGAGCTCTCATTGAGAAGTTACGACCGTGTGTTTTATTTTATCCGTCTGCCTACCTGCAGATTTCGTCCGACGGTTTCTTCTCCTTTCGACTTGGCGCAGGCCAGCTGCTCGCGCAGCATCTCCTGCCTCATGTGGATGGCCTGCAGCGCCTCCTGGATGTCAAAGAAGTTCTCCTGAAGGACAAGGAACACGTTCGGATTAGCTTTTGGTTTTCCTTTGAAACACTTCACAGGAGAAACAGTAGAGAAGCAGACTGCAGGTCAGATTTAAGGGACAATGTTACCACATTAAAGTTTCTGGAAGTTTAAATGACCTTAGGAGGAGTTTTATTTCTACACTTTTTTTAAGCTTGTTCTGATGTTAGTTAGTTTTAAAAAAAGCACATAAGAAAATATAACAGATCAGTTAAATTAGAAAGGAAGAAAAGAGAAAATCATTATCCGGTGGTTAGTTTTATTATCTTTATTTTATATATTATTATAGTTATAGCTATGGATTCTACGTTATGTGTGTCTTCCTTTTTAATGCACAAATTTATTTTTTTTAATTTAATCTTGAGGTGCCTTTTATTTACACTCTTACTAGATTAATTTATTAATTTATACATATATTTATGTGTATGTATATCATAATATACATCATTTTAACCGTTCTCTTTTCTATCTGTTTGAAAAGCTATTACAAGTATCACATAAATAAATAATATCACTAGTGTTACAACTTTTTTCTTTATCATTGCAGCAAACATCTTCAGTATTTCCTTTGATATTACAACAAAGTGGAATTTTTGGGACTTTTTCTGATTCTCCGGAACAGCGGCCTGAAAGTGAATTTGGCAGGAATTCCCCCTTCTGGGAGCTCAGAGTAGTTTTGGCGAGCAGGTGTCCGCTCATCTGCCGCTCTTCGTCTTGTTTAAAATCCCTGCAGAGTTCGCAGCCGCCACATGTTTTCAATCACGGCTTTAGGAACTGAGAGGAGCCATTCAGAGCTCGAAGAAAAGTCTCCGAGCCAAGTGTGTCAGGAGAGGAACGCTGAGAGAGGCTTTGTCCTCTGACGCACACACACAATGTTGTGTCTTTACATTACTCGTCAAAAGCAACCAAGAAGAAAGAGGCCTGCTGTCGATAGTTTACAGATCCTCCATCATAGCTTTTAGATAAATTGATGACTGCTGTAAAACAACAGTGATGCATATTCTAAAAAAAAATAAATCTACTAAACATTTTCTGGAAGCTCTTTCACACAGGAAGTGATTAGTTTCCATGTAGGTAACCCTTACGAAAGGTAATGCACTATAATTCGTCTTTAACCCACACCCGTGTGAAACCAAAAGTCACTTATGTAATTAACTAACGTACGTAAGTTACAAACCACGATCTTTTCCGAACTAAGCAGTTTTGTTGCAGAAACAGCTTCTGCACTGATCGCTCGTGTTGCTGGACATTCGTAGGAGTAAGAACAAAAACAACAAAATAACTTTCCGTAACATGTCATGCGAAACGTTGCATGAGGACACCTTAATGTAGTTTGTTAGGAACATGCAGAGGAAGAAGAAGTGGGTATGCAGCATGTGCAGGGACGATTTTCATTATTAAATAATCAGGTGATTTGGATTTTGGCTTAGTCTAAAAACAAAAAAATCCAAAATGCACCAAAAATCACTTGTTTTAAGACATGTAAAAATAGCCTGGTTGCAATACTAACGGGTGTTGGATATATCAAATAGAAATCTCCTTCTTCTCCCTTATTAAAAAACACAAAATCTAAGAATATGTTAATATCTTCCTTGTGTAAGCGGCGTCCTGGACCCTGATTCTGCACAATAGTCAGAAAAACACGTTTTAAACTCACACACATAAAGACAGACCTCTTCATTTCAGGAAGTATAAACATTAACAGCTTTAATCTGCGGACCGTACCTCTGTTTTAATCCTTTTAGGGGACGGCTCGTCTCTGTCTCCACAGCGAGACCTGCGCAGAAACACCAGGAAACACACGTCAGGACTTTATGTGGGGTCATGTTCCTGACAGAATTCATTTCTAAATCTCAAATCAGCTTCAACGCCACAGCTGGAAACCGTTGTTGCATTACTTAAGAACTTATTTTCAGGAAAGGAAATAGGCGTTGTGTTACTCACTTGCTGGTGCGGTAGGTGTATTTGTAGGTGACCTCTCTGGAAATTTGGCGGGCGAGTCCGAAGAGCTCGTCCCGACGCGTCAGCAGAGCCATGTCCCTCATACAGAGCTGCGCCGCCGCCTCGTTCACCGTCAGCTACACACCACACAAACAGAAAAACACTTAAACCTCAAGGACCCCTGAGGACAGACTCATTCATCAAGCATGTCATGTTCAAGCAGTGCAGGGATTTTCTGTTGTGGACAACCTCGTGCAGCGTCAGGTGTTTGCCATCCCTCCTCTTGGAGTCAAAGCGTCCGTAGATGGCGCTGTATTTACGAATCTCCTCCTCCCTCCGGGGCTCATCGTCGCTCATTTCAAAGATGTGTCCGATCATCTTTGCCATTTTCTTGTTGTTCTTCAGCTGCTCTTTGACCTCGGCTAAGTCTGTCTTCGGAAGTCCCGGGGCCATCCTGTCCACACACTCCAGGACTGACTGGACGGCGGCGGCGTCCAGAGCTTCTAGCGCGTCTCTCGGCGAGGACGGGGAGCCGAGGTCTGACGGCGACAGGCTGTGCTCGCTGTCGTTGCTGTGGCCCGACCAGAATCGAGCCTCGCTGCTGCCCTGCAGCGGTGACCCGGCTGACACTTTGTCCCGCGCCACCTCCAGCTTCCCTGGGTCGGAGCAGGCGGCGGCGACGGCTTTGGGCATCTTGACGCTGGCGGTGTTGGCTCGGTCCTGTGCGCTCAGCAGCGTGGGCGAGCCCTCGGGCAGCTTGTAGACGGGGATGCTGCAGACGGGCAGCGACGTGAGCGGCTGGTTGAAGATGGCCGGGTTGGTGACCCAGTCGCGCAGCGCCTTCTGCAGGCGGCGCACGTGCAGCGGCTTGCTGGCCATGCCGACGAGGGCCATGATCTCCAGGAACTCCTCCTCCCCGGCCTCGCACAGCTGCTGCACGTCGTCGCCGCCCTGCTGGATGAAAGCCTCGTAGTAGTACAGCAGGTTGGCCCGCTGCAGGATCCGGTAGAGCTGCAGCTCACCCAGGGTTCTCGGCAACACCGCCGCCATACCTGAGGGAGGACGCACAACTGGTTCAGAAGAACGTTACAGAAATAATGTGATTTTAAGAGGGAAAGTCCACATTCTTGAGAGTTAGCTGAGAAGATGAATATAAAACTTAGCTTAGCACAAAGACTGGGGGAGAGCCATTGTATGTGTGAATAAATACATTTTAAATCAAAAATGATTTCTCCTCTCACACCTGAATCTGCACCAAAATTACCACTGTAACCCTACATGGAGGCATATTTCTATGAAACATGTCCATGACTTATATTTGGAGTGTACATATGACTCTTGGCAGGTCATGATTGCAGTTTATCAGGCCTCAGCAGGTGCCTGCAAAGGTTCAATTTCATCAAGAATGCCACGAGTGCCTTACATTTTTAGAGCGAATGGTCCAGGTAGCAATCGTTTCATGTGTGGGAGAAAGACACAAAACGATGCTCTGTAGGTGCACGAGCTTTTTACTGGGCTCATTTTGCATTTCTTATAGAGCGTTGATCTGCTAATGAGCAGCAGTTGAAGGCACTATTCTGCTTGAATGCACATGAAATGCTGTCTCTACACGCAGAACCACGTTTGCAGAACCCTGTAAATAAACTTTTTTCTGGATGACATGTTTGGCTGCCAGATTAGTATTTGTCTCCGCTGTCACTCACTCTGCCTCCACTCTCCACCCTTACAAAGCAAAGAAACACTCAGATCTGAGCCAAATACTTGTCGCTTGCCACCTTAAATTTGAGGAAAAGCAAAAGTGGAGGCTTGTTTTTGACTCTTCCTATGTGCATGTGAGGCCCTGCGGAGGCCTAGCTAACAGAGGAGTGGCAGTCAGCCGGCCGGGTTGTTGGGAGGACCACATGCCTCTCTCCACCCCTGCAGGATGTGTAGGTGGTGGGCTCGCCTCGCCCAGAATAGGCCCAGGGAGCCTCAGCCCAGGGAGCCTCAGCCCAGGGAGCCAGGCAGGCTTCCACTCAGCCTGACGGAGTCGAGAAAATGACGACGAATCTCTACAAACCAGACGAGCCACGGAGCGTTTGCAGGGTCTGAACTCAGCCTCTCATCTGCCTTTCTAACAAAAAGTGAAATGTGCACCCGGATTCACATTCCAGATTGTAAGCTTAGCGTTTAGAGTTTAAACAATTCCTTTGTTAGCATTCACAAAACAACACTCACGCATTCGGAATTTCCCAATTATTGATAATATCAACTGAAGCTTTTCATCTAGAAAAACATCTACTGCTGCCGACCTTTAACACACAAAGGTGCTCTGAGAAATGGTGTTATTATCTGATTATTTTCTAGATTTATTGATTGTAATTGTTTGCTATAAAATCAGTCAGAAAATAGTCTAAAATGTCCATCCCAGCTTCTCAAAGTCCAAGGTGATGTCTTTAAATGTCTTGTTTTGTCCGTTCAAAACTCAAAGATATTCAATTTAACATGAAATAAAACAGAGAAAAGCAGGAAATGAGGCTGAAAACAGCATTTAAAGACATTTTTGCATGAACAAGTACGATTTATCGACTATCAAAATAGTTGGCGAGCACAGCAAACAAACGAGCGACTGAATAACAACAGGATCACTTAGCAAACCTGTAAACACATCTGGACTAACTCATCCATCTCTCAAACCAAATATTTATTATTCAACTTTTCAGGGGCTCAACTTGCTGAATTTCCATCTATTAACCTGCGTCAGTGATACGACACTGTGGGAAAATGATGTCATGCAAGAGACCAAGTCGAGCACAAACAAATGGAAAACGTGATGCGACTTATCTCATGATTCGTGACAAAAAGGTCGTTTTAAAAACAATTTTGGACTCAAATTAAGTGACAAAAGATAAAACTAAAGAAAAGAATGAATAGAATCACGTCTGGTAAAGCTGAAGCGATATCCGCTGAAAACAGTAAATATAAGTATTTGAAAGTTGATCTGATTCCCCAATTTCCTGATTCCAGTTATAAAAACACGAATATTGAATGGATAAAGAAAAGCATCCCATAATTTATCTTGGGGACTTACATCTTACACACATCATGGATAGTATAGCTCAGTAGTGGAAGTATTCAGATCATTAAACACCTATATAATGAGTATTATCAGCAGATTAAACTCAAAAGTAACAACAATAAAACTACTCGGTTGTGTTTTACTATGTTTTGCATTGTTGGTTTATTATTGATGCAGTCACTGTTGGTAATTTGCATTTTAGGGTTGAGGTGGAGCTAGTTTTTAACTATTATGTAAACTGCTGGGTAGTTTAATTCACTATCACACTAAACATATGATGAAGTTGACACATGGAGGTGTAGTGGAGTAGAAGTAGAGCGTGTGTACTTGAGTGCACGCTGCACCACTGGCTATGTAACGTGGAAAAGTTAAAGTTTGTGCACTTGTCCTGGAGGCATTGCTTGCACAACCTAACACACCTTATCTTGATTATCGTACAGTTTGACGCAGCGATGAACACTAAACTGAAGCCATAGGTCGATTAATCAGCAACTATTCTCATCACGGATCAATCATTTTAAAGCAGAAATGCAGAATATTCTCTGGTTCTGGCTTTTTAAAAATGAGAATCTGATGCTTGTCTTTGACATATATCATAGTGAATTGAATATTTTTGAGTTTAAGATGTGTCACTTGGGCTCTTTAAGAATATAATTCCATATTTTATGACAGAACAATGAAAGCACGTGTTAGTTGCAGCCTTAAATACAATAATGCAGCAAACAGAGGTTGTCACTTCTGCTTCTTTCTGCTGGTTTTTCACAATAAAGCGCAAATGTGTGAATTGAATAACTATATTTAGCTGCAGTGTGAACTCCTGTGTGTGCAGCAGGAAAATCGTCCAAGACAAACGTTAGTCCGGAGAATAAAATCATCCAGCCCCACACTCTTCTGCAAATAGAAACTGGATTATTTGACTTCAGTGAGAAAATAGCTTCAATAACGCTTATTGTCAGTGTTTTAGTTCAACAGCCGTCTGCACAAACACTCTCAAGAGTGATATCTAACAGCCTGCCATCTTACTCCAGTTTTATCACAGCAGACGTATGTGTGTGTGTGTGTGTGTGTGTGTGTGTGTGTGGGCTCTGGGAGTAATAGGCGGCTGTGAATGGCAGGCTCTAATTGAAGTCCTGCTTCACAAAAGCGAGTTGAGCGAGTTCGGCTTTTCACCTGGAGAAGCGAGGCGTACAGTGGCGTACAGTGGCGCACACACACACACGCACACACACACACACACACACACACACACACACACACACACACACACAC
>CALSCE010010776.1:1365725-1379194 GCA_943593645.1 Bovichtus variegatus
CACACACACACACACACACACACACACACACACACACACACACACACGTACAGGGCGATGTGTAGTTTTCCAGGTGAAGTGCCACGCAGCAGTCCAGGGTTATCTAAAGTGAGGAATACTTTGATTTCACTGTGATTCACGAAGAATTTCCCAATTTCTCGTCATGCTGTAGTCATCACTATGACTTGAGAAAATGTCTTCACGTGTGTGTGCGTCTCCTTAGTCTTTGAAAGCATCTTTTAACTTCATATTTAGTACAATTATTGAGTGTTAAAAATGGCTCTAGAGCAGCTAAAAATAACAGCAGAGTGGACAATGACACACAAGCTATTTAAATGAGAAATCACATGATAATTCCTGTAATATTCCGACAGTAACTTGCTCAGTAGTCTACAATGACACCTTACAGGGCACCTTAAATCCTATAATATCCACGTGATATTTAACATTTATCATGCACAGGAGTGGCTATAACTGTGCTTTGTTCATCTCTTATGGTATTTCTATCATTCCATATCTTCTGTGTGGTGAGTTTATAATCACATTTGGCTGTTTGAGCTATTTTTAACTATTAGTTTTCCAATATAGACTTGTATAGGTGCTCAGTAATGCAGTTTTATCTCCCTATAATATTACTAAACAGAGTTTTAAAGACACATGATACTTATGCAACATTCCTATAATACCTGGAGGTTATTTCGTGCTTTCTTTGCATAAAGATGAAAGGCAGCAGCAGGTAACATGCAGGATTAAAGCCATGTCTAATTGAGCCTACCTGGTGAGTTTTTGGCCCCTTTTGGTCCGCCCTGGTCCGGTTCTTCTTCTTCTCTTTCTCCCTCTTCTTCTTCACTGTTTATCAACACAGAGCCTGGGGTGGGAATTTGTGCGAAAAAAGGAAAGCCCGCACAGAAGGGATCCCCCAGGACGGCGAGGCGCGTAAAATTTAAAAAAAAATCTAAAAAGGGAAGAAATTGAAAATGTATTTCCAGGAGCAAAAAGAAGAAGAATCCAAAGAGCGCGTGCTTGTCTGTGCGTGCTCAAACGGAACGACACTCCTCTCCTCTTCCTCTCTTTCTGGAAACTTTTTCTTTCTCCTGCCGTTGAGAGAGACAGAGGAGAAAAAAAAGCGCAGAATATCAGTAAAAAAAAAAAAAAAAAAAAAGAAGGCGCTGACCTTCGTGCGTCTTCTGGTGCGTCTTTTTCCTCCAAGTGTGTGTTGAGTGTGAATGTGTGTGTGTGTGTGTGTGTGTGAGAGTGAGTGTGTGTGAGTGTTTGAGTCCTCTCCCAGCGTCTCTCTCCACTCCCCTGCACTATTCACCACCATCAAACCACACACAGTCACACACACATACGCACTTCCGGCTGCAGTAACAAAATAAAAGCACTGCTCAAGAGCACGACAATGAGGCTGGAAGAAAGTATACATGCATGAGATTATGTCCTCAAAATAAAGAATATATAGTAATACCAAATAAACAAACAAAAATAAT
This sequence comes from Bovichtus variegatus, assembly GCA_943593645.1. NCBI lineage: Eukaryota > Metazoa > Chordata > Actinopteri > Perciformes > Bovichtidae > Bovichtus > Bovichtus variegatus. The sequence continues at coordinate 1,367,216 of CALSCE010010776.1, forward strand.
GACATACTCCTATGTTTATGGTGGTAAAAAAATTTTTTTTTAAATGTGTTATATAGAAGTTAAAGTAAATAGAAGTTAAAGTAAAAAAAATAAAAGCATTAGCATTTACATTACGTATGCATTACTGTGGAAGCAACCTTTTATTTTGTAACTGGTCAAAATTAAGATAATCTTAACTACTTTTTATATTGTTGGGTTAGTGTAATCCAAAGAAATGAACTATAATGCATTATATTTTATAAACTGAGCGTATACTTTGAATGTAAAATGTTTAACTAGTGCAGTAAAAAGTACAATATTTCTCTCTGGAGTAGAAGTATAAAGTAGTACATTGCTTGACCAGACAAAAACAAAAATGGAAAACAAACAATGATAAAAAACTATTTCAAAGAGTATAAAAGTTATACAATATTTACAAAGAGAATGCATTTGTATATAAATAGGTTTTAGTAAGTGACTTAACAGGTAAAAGTGAAATTCAGGCCACAAACCCTGTGAAAACACACTTATAGAAATAAGTTCTTATATATAATATAACTCTCCAATCAGCTCAACTAGGACATTAACTTGAATACTTTAAGTACTGTTCATACTTTTGTACTTTTACTTGAATGTAAGACTTTTTATTTGTAAGAGTTTTTACAAAGCGGTATTGCTACTTTGACTAAAGTAAAATTCTTCCACCACTGTTGGCAACATTTACTCATCTATTGTACTTAAGTATAATTTTGAGTATTTCCATTTTATGCTACTTTATACTTCACTACATTTCATAGGAAATAGTTTACCTTTTACTCCACTACATTTATTTACAACTAATAAGTACTAGTTACTTTTTACATAAAAAACTAAACAACATATACTATACTATCTAACTACAAAGTATTTAAACTTGGATCCACGTTGACAAACTACACATTTAAATGATCATATGTACTCATCAATATTATTTATTTTACATAAATTTGACATTTGACAAAATAATTACTTTTAATACTTAAGTATATAAGTATATTTTTCTGATAATACTTTTAGTTAAGTAACATTTTGAATTTAGGACTTTTTGCATTGTTGGAACAAATTAATATTTCAGATGCTTTTATTTTGACAGCGCTTCCTGCCCGTCGCGCTCTCACAGCGTGCAGCTTCACGCGGGCAGCAGATAAAGTGGGATATTCCGCGCGGTTGCCACAGAGCTCTCTCTCTCTCTCTCTCTCTCTCTCTCTCTCTCTCTCTCTCTCTCGCCCACGCTGCTCCCTGCGTGACGCAAATCCGCGCGTGGGCGGACACACGGGGCGTGGGAGGCTTTCTGCACGGAATACCAAACACAGGCAGGTTCAACACCCACAGAGACACACAGAGACACAGCAGTTTGCACACTTCATGTTCTCAAACTAAATTATTATGCTGGAGAATATTTCATTATTTCATCCTGAACTGTAAATATTGTCAAAACCAATGTGTCAATATATTTGAGAATTGATCACTTTGGAGTTTAACATGATGCATCCGGTTTGAAAAACTGTTGTTTTTTTAAAAAAAATAAGTGCATGCGTGTAAAATGTCTATAAAGTGGGTTTATATGTATGTATGGTCTTCATACGTATAAACAATTTATAGAGAAAATGTTTTATATTTAATGCTGTCATTGTACATGATGGAATTATACATATTGTATATACGTATATTCTCTATTTTACAAGTTTTTACATCGACTACTGTAGTAGTAGTAGTATATTTTTACTGCACGCCTATAAAATGACAATATATTGAGTTTAAATGTATATATCTTAAAGTGTTTAAATGTACATTTTCTTTTTTTGCATATACATTTTACATATAAAATGTCAATATTAGTATATTTATAAACTGTTTATGTATAGTAGTCTATTCTATACGTACATTCTGTCCAGATGTACATTTTCTTTGTGTAAAATGCGCGCATGGGAAAGTTTTTACATATATATTTATATATTTTTACACTACATGCCTGTAAATGGACAATATTCTATGTATAAACTGAGTTTACATGTGTATATATATTACACACAATGTGTTCGCTTGTAGCTTTTCTTCATGTAAAACGTGTTAGCAGCTATATGTTTCACATATATGTGCGGATATATACGTCTGTACATGTATATTAGGGATGTTAGTCAACTATTTAATTAACCCTTGCCCCCCACGCTAGCTGGCGTCAAAAACACTAGTTGGTTAAACTTATTATTCTATTAATAGACACATTTAAAATACATATTGAGATAATTTGCTATTGCTATTCAAATATCTTTTTACGAAAACAAGCATCCGTTAGCTACTAATGTTAACGCGCTAATTTCAAATGACCTTTTTTTGTTTAACCTTAAAGATCAAAGTGAGTGTTTTCTTACTTTTAGACTAAACTTCAGTTTAAACGTATGCGTGTATATATCATTATGTGTAATCTATGATTCGATGTAAAACTTTTTAATGTGTCATGACGTCATGTGTCACGAATGTCAGATTTCAAATGATGTTGAATGTCTTAAATGAAGCACAGAAGTTCAGCATGAGACCGTGGGCACACAATAAGCGCAGAGATCCACCTGAAAAGTCTCACATGTGTGCGTGCCACACGCTGAAGACAACAAATGTCCCAGCGAACACTGACTGATGTCTGTACGAGGAGTTTTACTCACGTGTGAGTGACACAACTGCGTCAGTGAAAAAGCACAGTATGCAAATGGTCAATTCAGATTTCAGAGATGTGACTGGGCATGTAAATGGTTTCCAACACAGGGATGTGGGTAGCAGGAAGCCCACTGTGCAGTGCGGGTATGTGTGTGTGTGTGTGTGTGTGAATGTTTGCAGCACGGTGTTTCCCGAATGTGACAGAAAGAGCTGATCTCTGAATCTCAAATTCCCTCCATTAAAACTCATTAAACCGACAATAGTCACATGTTTATAACCCGTATATAATTACATAAAAACACTATATGTATTTTACTTTTTAAATGTAATAGGTTACAGATTACTAGTTACCCTGTTGAAAATGCAAATGTGATGTAAGTAATGTAACTATTTTAATTGCTTCATCAAAGTAACTTATTACATTTTATTACTTTTTGAATACTTTTTAAACTGGGCAAAGATAAAAAGTTAACTTCAGCAGCACTGAAAACTGATTAATGTCAAACTTTTATTAAATGTTCTTCAATATAACTTGAATTTAGATTGAAACAGAATGAATGTTTTAATCTACAAACAAGCTTTTTCTTTTTTCCATTATATTTATTTGTAATTTAATTACATGCAATATTAGTTTTCTAATTTAGTTGACTTATTTTATTAACTTTTATTGTTATTATATTAGGCACTGGTTGTAGTATAACTTCTTATACATTTTATATTTATTACCCTGTAGTTTATTTTAAATTATTCTTATGTTTTTGTAACATTTGAGCAACCAATTTTGCAATTTTTTTTACCATCCCTGGCACAAAAATGTCCTTCGGGATTAATAATTATGAATGAAGTGCTAAGTTTATTAGCATTGTTATTATAACTGGCTGCAGTCTAATCTAATCTCCTACTGCTGCAACACATCCTGAATCGTCAACGTTGCGAAGAACCAAGGAAGGAGGAGGTCAGAGGTCAAGATCTGAACTAAACAGGAAGAAAACACTGCGTCGCGCCACGTAAAACTCTAATATTGACACGTAAGATGAAGCCCAGGCAGCGAGCAGAGAGCGCGTAAACGTCGCGCTCCTGACGCGCTCAGAGCTCGAATCAAATCTCCACACGATCACTTTGACTCTGCCTGATTCCCCATCAATGAGCTATTTTGGGGAATTAGGCCAACCGCCACCAGTGAAACACCCTGGGGACAAAACCAGAACGGCTTTTGTCAAGCAACCCACCACCACCACACCCCCCCCCACCAAAAACCCTGCCCTCCCACCTCCACCACCATTACACCCTGAACACAGCAGCCAAAAAATAAAATAAAACAATTTACACTCCACGCTGCAGCTCCTTTTATGTGTCTTCAAAAGCCCAAATGATGAGAAAACTAGTATTTGTACTGTGTGTGTGTGTGTGTGTGTGTGTGTGTGTGTGTGTGTGTTTCTCTGTGGGGGTGGACGGGGTGGGACTGCTTGCTTTTCAGATCCTCTAATTAATTTCAGAAGGAAACTAAAACAAATATCAAAGCAAAACTGCAGATTATGCTGGAATATAAAATCCTACAGGAGTATCGTGCTGATACCAAAATGTTGAATAACCAACAAAACTCTAACTGAACTAAATAAGATGGAAACCTGTATTTTATAAACTTATTTATAAAATACAGCACATATAAACTTATTATGGATCATAACACACACTAAGCATAGGAATATCTTTAAGAAATACTTAAAGACGTGAAGATGATCAATATCACTCTACGTTAAATCTGTGCTACCGCAAGCAGCAGGTTAGCTTAGCTTAGCACAAACACTGGAAACGGGGGGAAACAGCTAGCATGGCCTGACAAAATCCCCCCCAAAAAACACACTTCAGTTTTTGTATAAATTAAACAAACAAGACGAAACATGTTAATTTGTGAGATTCAGAGGAGCCAGTAGACGGATTTTGTACCAGTTGGTCAAGGTCATGCTAGCTGTTTCCCCCCGTTTCCACTCTTTGTGCTAAGCTAAGCTAACCGGCTGCTGGCTATAGCTCCATACTTACAGCCCAGACATGAGAGTGGTGTCAAGTTAAGGTAAATAATTTACTTTCATGCTTAAATAGCAACTTGTACATTTGATTTTTTTTTACTGAATTTACATTTTGGGTTTAATGGAAATTATTTTTAGAAGCTAAAATAAGATTTTATATTGCGTTAAAAGCCATAACAACACGCAAATTCTAGTTTTAATGAGGCATTTTCTTACAAATATGTAGTCCCGATAACACTGTTGTGTACATGTAGATATGTTTGTATGAAAATCCAGTTTCTACAACAGTTCATGTCACACAGTTGAAACCCAGGAAAGAATAAGAAGGGAAGCCTGAGTCAAGACTATTTTGTCAAGACTGGAGTTTCATGCAAATATTTATGATGTGTTTTCCAAATGCAGGTAGGCAGGTAGGATTCCAGACCGCCCACCTTCAGCCTCTAAATCCACGTCTGGCTGCTCTGTGTGTGTGTCTGAGTGTGTGTGTGTGTGTGTGCGTGTTATTATGCAGATATGACCTTCTGACGGCGTTCCCGTGGATCAGCCTCCGAGCAGACGGGGATCAAATCAAATTCTGAAAGAAACAGAGAGGAGAAGGAATATCAGCTCCATATCTCTCTTTTGACCTCCCTCCTCACCCACTTCACTCCCCCTCCCTCACCTTCACACACACACACGCACACACACACACACACTGCACTCAATATCTAACAAGAACCAAACAAGAACAAATTAAAACGAGAGCGCCGGCAGGAAATAGGATGTCCACCCACACTGAGAGGTAGGTCGACACCCAGGCTGCCTGTTCCCACAAGTCCCAGTTTCCCACTTTACCCAATTTTACACCACAGCCTTGTTTCTTAGAGCTTCTTCTCTGCACGGAGAGTTTATTTACATGATTGTTTTTATAGGAGAACAGTCACCGCAAGTTTATCAGCCAAAGTGGCATAAAAAAGTCCCTGAAATGTCCCTTTCCTGCCTGAAAGGACAGTTGAACTCAGGGATCCTCTCACTTTTCATCCAGAAAAACTAAATTTGTCCAATACTTGGTACTAATTATCATATGGTAGCATGCTAACATGCTAAACAGACTAACAATTGCAGCTGTAGCATTCCTCAAATTAATATATTAAACTAACATGAGTGCAATATTTCCATCATGTATTCTACATTGTTTTTTTTTTTTTTACTTTTTCAGATTTGACTGCCGCTATTTTAACGATTCATTGACGTAAATGGACGGGAAAACGAAAAGATGACCCACAATGTTAAGTGCCTTAAAAAGGATTTTATTTGTTCGTGGCAGATTACGCAGAAATATACGGCCAAACTCTGAACTTTTTGAAACTCTTTCTTCTCGCCCAGGTCAGCACTACGTGATTTTTTTTGGTGGGTTTTACCCATAACACCCTTCTCCGCGTAGGTTGGCGAAGTTTTATCTCCGCAGAAGCAAAACTCCAGCTTGTTTTGAGTTCATCTGATCTGGTTTAAAATATTTCCCCAAAACCAAAATCCATTTATCCTTCAATTTCGTCCCTAAAAACATTAAAAACCGCCGAGAGCAAGCGGTACAAGGTTTTCACACGACAGCGGCAATCTGCTTTCATGTTGTCCTGTCAATCATTCCCAAAGAGTAGGCGTCACTTTTTTTTCCCTGCGTCCTCCCCTCCCCACCGAAGCCTCCAAACAGTGGATGTATCTCATTTGGCAAGGAGCCTCTTCATATTTCACTTTTCAGGAGACGCCTGTTCGTTTAATTTCTGCAGCTCTCTCTTTTTCTTCTTCTTCTCCTTTTCTTCCCCAGTAACTTCTTTTTCTCCCTTCTTCTTCTTCTTCTTCTTCTCCCCCTCCGGAGTAGAAACACATTTCAATGACACGCCCACGCCTGGGCCTGTCAGCCCCTCGCCCTGTCAGAGCGCCCACGCTGCTCTGCTCCCCTTCTCCCTCCCCTCCCTCCCTCCCTCCCTCCCCTCCCCTCCCCTCTCCTCTCCTTCCCACCAACCCACATCCTCAACACTTTGCGCTCTAAAAAAGCAGCTCTTTTCATCCAAGTTCCTCTTTTGGAGGACAAAAAGAAAGAAAGAGGAGGAACAACAGAGCAGCATGATTCAGTCTCCAGGCGGTGGTAGCGCTTGTCATGGAGTGTCCCTTTTCATTTATTGAGGGAATATGGGTTACAGGATGACTGTGATGCCAAAAAGCAGGAGATAAAAATGAGTAAAAAAAAACTCTCTGGAGTTCGGTGCCTCCTATTGTCATCTCCACCCAGTGTTGGGTGGCAGACACATTTTAGACGGGCGTGGATGTGAGGAAGAAAAAATGTTGTGAAATCAACAAAATCTGGTTAGAAAGTAATTAAAGCAGCTGAGCAGGTTTTTTTTTCTGAGTTTACGATGCCGTATGAGGCCACAAGAGAGAATGTGTGTGTAAATATGCTAAAGCCGGTGTGTGTGCTCAGGCTCCCTGGTTAGCAGAGTCTTACTTTGTGTCTGTTGAGAAAGTGTGGGATGGTATGAGCGGCTTATGTCTGACTGAACACGTGTGTGCCTGCGTGGGTGGGGAGTGTGTATAGGGGCGATGTGTGTGTGTGTGTGTGTGTGTGTGTGTGTGTCTTTGCACACAGATTACACTCGTGTGGGCGTTTTGGGCAAGGATGTGTGTGGGCGTAGTGAGCGTAGGCGGAGGTTATGTGACATACAGATAGAGACTGCAGTGTTCCTGCAGTGTGTTTATGTGTGTGAAACTTTACTGCAGAAACAGCTATAGGGCCCTGCTGCCTGCTGAATGTGCCAGCGTGAAAATCTGCTGCCTTCACACTGAAGTCAAAATCACCTCCGTGGACACATCAGTGATCACAGGAAAGTTATTTTCTCAGCCTGACTGAACAATCAGCAGAGGTGAACAAAGTAAAAGTAGTTACACTCCAGCGTAGAAGTGTGAGCATCAAAATATACCTAAAGTACAGAAAGTACTCCGTAAGCAATGTGGCCCATTTCAGAATAATGTGAATTATATTCTCAAGGCATTAACGCGTCCATCACTTTAACGTTGCAGCTGGTAAAGGAGGAGCTAACTTTAATTACACCGCTGGGTAGTTTAACCTATAATAATACAGCCTATATTAGCCTATATTCTCAAATAAATAAACTAGTAAAAAGTGCAATATTTGCACCACTGACGATCGTCAACTAACAACTATTCTGATCATCTATTCATCGTTTAAGTCAATAATCAAGCAAAAAACATGACAAAATTCTCTGGTTACAGCTTTTCAAATGTGAAAGTTTTCTTTTTTATCAGTAAATTAAATATATTTCGGTTTTGAGCTGTTGTTCCTGGACTCTTGGTCCATTTCTGACAGATTTACTGACATGAAAATAATTAAAACAATTAAATTAATTGTGATTATGAAATTTTAGAAGTTGAATATAAGCATTATTTATCACAAGAAACTAATGTTGAGCTTTTTCTGAGGGTAAAAACAACACGTCTGCAGTGACAAACAAACGTACTATATTGTCAGAGATTCAAATATTAAAAAAATGGAAACAAAATTGGTGCAAAAAGGTGCAGAGAAATCAAAAAAAAAAAAAAAAAAGGTTGCTTTAAGTCTAATTGTGCATCATTTGCTGCGTAATGTAAGTAACGGGTTCAGTAAAAAGGCCAGGCGCCATTAATGTGGCGGAGTTTTTACTGGTCTTAAAATGCTACGCGTTGCACCTTTAAGGCTTCAGTGGGAAGCCCTGAAGCTCCCTGCTGACAGGCCGTGGGCTGACGTGGAGGGGATTTGCCCGTTTTGGCCACGTCTGGGCCTCAGCGACCCTCGCCGCCCACACCATCCTCACCCTGAGAGCGCTGCTGACGTCTGACGTGTCTGCTATCTCTGGCGGAGGCAGGCGCTCCCTCCGCCACGACCACACGCTGCAGTCAGAGAGAAACCAGCCGGCCTTCGATGTGGTGCGAGAGAAAAAAACACCTCAACTTTGAGCTTATCCGAAGGTGTGATTAATCTGTCATTAATGTTTCGCAGAAAGGTCACGACTGCCTATCAGATCGCCTGAAAACCTCGCTGACTGACATGATGGATGTGACAAAAGGAGAAAAGTCCCTCGCAGGAGTGGAAGGAGAAGAGAAGAAGAACTGGTAGAAATGATGAAACAATGCGAGCTACAAGGGTGTGAGCAAAGTTGAGGCAGGCTTTGAAGTGAAGCCACACATTTTGCATGATTATTGCTGTTAAGTTTTTGATCTCGAGCCAGCAGGCACGAAAAACAACAGCAGCTTGGGATTAGTCTCCCCCCCCCACTCACACGCCTACCTTGCCAGCATAAGTCCCTGACTCAATTAGAAAAAAACCTCTGCAACTTAGGGCTCCTCACGCACAAGTACCCACATCGCCCTGCCCACGTCCCTGCAGCACATCACAACCAGCATCATGTTCAATGAATGCACGGGGATTTGTCGGGGTGACATTAATGCAGAGACGTGCTGACAACTAATATACACACTGATAAGACAACAGGGCCGAGCACACGGAGGAAATAAATATTTAAATGCCTTTAATTAAATATCAGATATCATCCATGGAGGTTACTGACTGCAAAGAGCTTCACAAAAACTCAGAATCAGAAACGTGACAATTGTTCATTTCAGTCTTTGGGGCGATTTGACTGGAAACAAATTCATTTTCCATCAACACACAAATGTTTTTTATTTGTTTGACAGGTGGGGTCATTTCAGAGGAAACAATGGATTTTTTTTTTTTTTCTAGAAGCGCCAAGTACTTCTATTTGAATACATACAAACTGACTCTGGCTTTGTGGTTTTGTCCTCCACCTGCTGAACCAAACAAGGAATGAACCCCTGCAGGTGCAGAAGTAACTTCCCCCTTTTCCTCCTGGTGAAACCTCTCACAGCGTTTAACCCCTGTTGAATATATTTTGACATCATTTCCACAGAAATCCCTTCCTGGTCATGTTTAGGAAGTGAAGCAGAGCTTCTTCACTGGAAATCCCTCCAGGGAAAAAACAAACTCCAGTTAAGTGAGTAAAATGCAAATAAATGTCCTGACGGTGGGCGATCAGTGGATGTGAACTGCACTCTGCCCTGGACACCAGCGCCGGATAAATGAACAAAATGTAAATGTGCTCAGTGTTTGTTGGCTGCGGGTGATCCAGTGTTATGTTGTTCTTATTAGAAGTCACCCTGGAACAGAGAGCCTAAATTACACATTTAAAAGTCTCTCTTGCTGTTAGATTGTAATTGGACTGAGGCTCATTCTGCATGAAAGCCTCGGTGAAATGTCTGCAGTGTGACTCAAAAAGACGTACAGGATATACGGTGCATACATGAGGTGTTTTACATGATTAAAAATACGCTCTTCTGCGTCCTTACGACCCTAAGATGGCGTATCAGGACCATTGTAGGTTAAAAAACACGGACCGGGGGAGTCCGAGAAAAACGGAGAATTTCCAAGATTAAAGTCGTAAAATTTCCGAGAAAAAAAACGTGGATATTCTCTGAAATAAAAGTGTGTAAATTTATGAGAAAAACTCACAAATGTACTGCTACTTCCTGCAAAACCTCATCCGGGTGACATACCAGGTTTTTAGGTAGTAAAGTAAGGTACATTTTACTGCCATTTTGCAGATATTGTTCATTAAAAACGTTTCCTCTTTAAGTAGAAAACTTTGCAGCTGCAGATTAGTAGTAAACTAAAGTAAAGTTATACTACTTTAAAACCCTCCCTTGTAGTGCAACACACAGTATAACACTGCTCCAGTCACAGCGACTGCAGCATAAGTACATAAACCTCCTCTTCCACTTTGTTGTCTGCTGTAACGAGATCTGCTGGAGTGTCAAAGTGTGTGTGTACATGCTCTCCGCTGCATTGTTTCCACAGCAACAGATGCAGACGGGTTAACGGAAAGACACAAATCCAACGCGGCCTCGCAGATAATAGAGTGGACATTAAAATTTGAAATAATAAATCCGATCACCTGCAGTCTGAATGTAAAATATCTACATGTTTTTGTCTCCCTGAATAAATTTAAGGTGTAAATCTCTTCAATTTTGTGTGACACTGCAGCGATAATGTGAGAGGAAAAGGCAATTTTAATATTTGTATGCTGCATGTTTAATTTTTTATGGTTTCAGCCAATGTTCTTACGATTTAATACCTGCAATTTAAAAATGATTATCTAAAAGGCACAAAGGTATAATCACAAATATGATGAGAGTTTTTCAACTAAACATGAACAAAAAATACTTTTTTTCCCCAATGTTTACAACCATTACGGCTGCAACACCCACAAAAACATGAATAACGTCCTTGATAGGAAACAGTAAATGGACCTTGAGGTGACATTATTTAGTTCGTCCTTATTTTCAAGGTCATGAATGAACTTTGAACACCAACTTTCATTTGAATAAATGTCAGTTAAGTCACGATCTGTCACTGGAGGTACCACAGTGGTGATGGAGGCCATGGCCCTCTGATGAAAGCATTTGTAGTGTTTCTAACGTGCCGTCTAAGTTACACAGTTAGTGGCGCGTTTTCTGACGATTACAATAGGTGCAAATCAAAATTCAGAGAAACAAATTCGATGTTCGGAAGAAGGCAAACAGCCACTGGATACACTGGATCTCTGGGAAGAAGCAAAAACACAGCTGCAATAACAGCTTATCGCCATAAGTGCCAAAAGATTGTAACTTTAAAGTGCTGTAAAGTAAAGATATCTTTTCTGAAATGATGGGCAGATGATGAGACAATGGCCCCCTGGGCACAGACGTGCATCTTTCCTACACACTTGACTTCCTCTCGTCCCATTGGTTGTGAGTATTCCCGCCTTCAGCAGGAAGTAGATCATAATATGAAATCTCTGCCCTCTCCTACAGTGACTTTAAAGAGTGTCAGCTGAAAGCTTTCAGATGTAAAGTGCAGCTCTCCTGTTGTGTTGGCCCTGCAGGCTGCGGGGGCCGGAGGAGGGCCCAGGCGGGGCCGGACCGGGCCGGCCTGCTGGGCTACCGGCCGCCCACGGAGAGGCCTGGCTGGGTGGGCGTCATCTATGGAGCGATTGATCCCAGCAAGGACAAAAAGTCTCCCTGTTGTCCTGCAAGACCAGCAGCAGCACAGCGAAAGTGTGGAGTACTGCAACATATACAGCTGTACTACACCAAACTACCACTACTACACTATAGAAAAGTACTTAATATATACTGCTGTACTGCACCAAACTACACTATATAAAAGTACTTCATATATACTGCTGTACTACACCAA
>CALSCE010010776.1:1394194-1408696 GCA_943593645.1 Bovichtus variegatus
CTAGAGTAGAGTATTAGCAGGCAATATTGTTGTTTATATTTCCAGCATGGAGCAAGTGTTTGCTTAGTTTCTTATGTTTTTTAAACCCTAAACTGGACACGGTACAGAGGATAAGTCACTGTGACGTAGGTAAAAACTCGACCATAACTTTGGTACTTTTACTCTTTAATTACGATACTGAACATGTTTTGATTTGTTCACCTGAAGAGGTTGAGTCTCTGTCGGCAGTCCGCCGCTCTTCGCCATGTTCATCATCTCCTTTATCTGGACGATGGCGAAGGCGATGGTGACAAAGGGGGCGCCAGAGAGCACCCAGGCGGGCTTGGTCAAGTCCTCCTGATCCTCCTGGTGTTTGGTCTTCTTGACGGGCAGCACGGCGGCCTGGCGAGCAGGGGCGGGGCTACTGGCGTCGGTCTGGTTCTGCACCAGGTTGATGGTGGCGATGGGAACCGGGCTGGAGGGAACCGGGATGTTCTCCGCCAACATTTTGGCCTCTGAGAGAAAATGAGGCGAAAGGAAACGTCACAGACAGAAAACACGTTTTCTTTTAGAATAAAACTTCAAAGTCTGGTTGTATTTCATCACCAACAGTAAAGTAAAAAACTATTGTGATCATATAATAATTGTTTGCACCAACATTCATACGTTATTCTTAGTCCATGCAATCTGCATGAAAAGGAAAAGAAATAAAACTGGAGGAAGTGGACTTTAGTGGAGCTGCGGTTCTGCACTAAAACCTGCTGAAACCTTCCTGTCCACATCCTAGAAATGTACAAGTGTTTCCCACCTTTCCCCTCACTGTCTCCAGTCAGACACTGGATGAAGGAGAAGATGAGGAGGATGACGAGGGAGGCCATGCCGAGTCCTCTAAACGTCTCTGCAGCACCTGCAAAACAAACGGGAGGAAAACTGTAAGTGGTCATTGAAACACTCACATCTGGAAGTGTTAATATCTAACCTTTCATTCACCCGCCAACTACAAAAATATATATAAAAATATGGATTTTTAGGTGAACTGTCCCTTTAAGTTTTAGTTAGAGCTCCATCTTTAGGTGTAAAACAGTGGAAGAAGTACTCAGATTTATTACTTAAGTAAAAGTAGTAATAAAGTATTTCTACACTGTAGCAGAAGTTCTGCATTGAAACTCCTACTTACTAGTAAAAGCACAAAATAATTAGCATCTAAATATACTTAAAGTACAAAAAGTTAAATAACTCACTATGCAGGTTGGCCCATTTTAGAATCGTGTATATTATATTACTGTTATTAATTTATGGAAGCATTAATATGTACATCATGTTAATGTTGCAGCTGGTAAAGGAGGAGTTGGCTGAATTTAATTTATATACTGCCGTGTAGTTAAATGATCACCAATATAATCTGGTTATTGCTTTTTCTGCCTCCAAATAAACCAGTGAATGCACCATGAAAGCACAGCTGAGAGGGTATTTATGTACACTTCACTACCGCGTGTCGTACCAAAGTAGTTGACAAACACTCCTCCCACTATGGCTCCGCAGCCGCGGCCCAGGCCGAGGTGCAGGCCCTGCAGGATGCCCTGCGCAGACGTCCTCAGAGCCGGAGGGACCGCCGCACTCAGCAAGGAGATGCAGGCTGCCCAAACTGAGGCGTGGCTCACACCTGGGGGACATACAGGGTCAGACACGGGTCACAGCTGGAGGACACACAGGGTCAGACACGGGTCACAGCTGGAGGACATGTGAAGCTACTCGCAGAAGAAGAAAATGCAGCTGCAGAGTACTCAGACAATACATGTTCGTAAGATGCACACACAAATCATTTCGGAGGAATAAACACGTGGAAATGACCCAACAGACAATTGTGTTTTATATTAAACTGGGCCTAGTGCCATGTATAAACATAGCTGTCCTGTTACTGTGCATTCAATACTATTCATTTATTACACAGGTTCATATATTCATGTAAATGTGTGGGAAAAAAATTGGTTGAATTTTTTTTTTATTATATTATATTTTAATATAAAGATATTTTTTAAATGAAGGTAATATTTTTGAAAATCAAAAGGTTTTTTGAAAGTTGGTCTTTTTTAAAAATTTAGTTTTTGAAAATTGAATTTTTTCAAAATGGAAGTTTTTTTTTTAAATGAGGGTAATTTCTTCAAAATCGATGGATTTTTTTGACAATTGAGGTCATTTTTCAAAATATAAAAAAATAAATAAAACTAAAGTAATTTCTTTGAAATGGAAGTTTTTTTGAAAACTGAAGCCACTTTTCTAAAAAGTTTTTTTTTGTAATTTAGTTTTTTTTTTTTTTTTTAAATGAAAGATTTTTGTGATAATTTCTTCAAAATAGAAGGATTTTTGTAAATTGACTTTATTTTTAAAAAATGGAAGGTTTTTTGGAAGATTGAAGCAATTTTTCAATAATCCAAAGTTTTTTTTGGAAAATTAGGGTAATTTTTTCAAAATTGATGGATTTGTGAAAAATATGTCATTTTTCGAAATCGAAAGATTTTTATAAAATTTTAATATTTTTTAACAAAATAGAAGGTTTTTTGAAAGTTAAGGTAATTTTTAAAAAATTTAGTAAATGATTTTCAAAAATCGAAAGACTTTTTGAATATTGAGGTAATCTTTCGATAATCGAAGGTTTTTCTGAAAATGGTCATAACTTTTTGAAAATCAAACATTTTCTTTTGAAACTTTATTAGATGTTTATTCAGTTCTGTGCAGACTTGCCCTCGAGTAAGATTTCCCGTGTTGGAGGGAACAGCTGAATCTGAGTCTTTGAGTGTTTTGGCTTGAATTTCAGTGGTAAAAATCACACTTTATTCATCAGGGTGACAAACTGTGATCACAACATACCGCTCACAGAAAAATGATTCAACAGTGGAATCATTATGAGCCTGAGCATTGCTTTGTTTAAATCTGATCTAAAGCACATTACTTCTACTTTAAGATCATTTTCTGACTTATAATATTCAGAGTTATGTTACATTGAAGGCACAACTTTAGTGTCATTACAGTAATGCAATATAATAATATACTGCAAGTGTCTATTTGGATGATTGCTGTGACTCAAAGAGTTGTTAGGGTAACTCAAGCAAGAAATATTTGTATTATATATCATTATTAGGGTTTTTTATCAGTGATTATTGTTATTTAAGTAACATCACCAGGTAAATTACAGAACATTTAAAATAAGTTGAATTTCAAGTGGTTAAAAGGGAAATATATCAGTTTCATTAACATTATTTTGCTTCTGTTTGACTGGTATTACAGGTATTAACATATATTAATGGGTGATAATTAGCAGTAAATTGCCTGAGAGTAAATGCATATAGTTTGTCCACCACAGAGCAACAAAAAGATTATTTTTCAAGAGTAAAATGTCCACTATTTAAACATAATATTGGTATCTGGTAATGACTGCTCTGCTGTGGGTAAACATCTCCCTCTGTAAAAAGCCAACGTGGCCGTGAACTCGAGGTGAAGTATTGAACTAGTTTTCACTTGTTTATTCTGCGATGCGTCAGTGTTTTCTCAGGGCGGACATCTCAAACAAAGCAGCCAGACTCACAGAAGTCGTTCCCACTGATCTCTTTTTATCTACTTTAGTTGGATTTATTCACTCGTATTGTGCATTTAAATGACTCATTGCATTGTTCAAATACATCCCATGTGATTAACAGATTATTAGAATTAACAATATTCACCAATGACACATTTTTATAATATTTATCTAATATTTGTTTCTAATGTTGGTCATTTATGCATGAAATAAACTAAATGTTTCCTCATAAAACTTTATTTTATAAGTCTCATAGTTTCCTGTAATTTCATACAAATATTCCTGGAAAAAAAAAATGAGATGCTCTTCAACTGTTATCGACATCAATACCGAAAAGTATTAATGGATTTGTTCACGCCTATTGATATTTTTTATTTGGGGGATAATCATGCCTTGAGTTTAGAAACATAAATAGTTTTTTGTGCCTATATTCGTTTACAGTTTTGTTGTATTGGCATCATTGAAAGCATGCAGAATTAAATATTATTAATATTCATAATAATAATAATAATAATAATAATAATAATAATAACTTTACAACTAAAGAATAATAAAAAATGAGAGAATAACTAAAACGGTAAAAAAAAAAAAAGAACATTAATTATAAGTCATTATAATATAATACATTTTAGAGCAAAGTTTTCCTATTTTCTTGTGTGTATTTATTTAAAAACCCAGCAGTAAAAGATCTGAGCGCTTGTGAAGGATTATACAAAGTCTGCAATGTAGTCCGAGACCATTAAGAGCTTTAAAAACAAGGAAACAAACCTTTAAATTGACGTTAAGTCTTTAAGCAGTTCAGGATTGTAATGTACTGACAAGCATCACTGGATTCATTAGATACTGAAGGTGAGTTCTCCAGTTATAAGGAGTTTGTAGGATAATTCAGTCCCACTGAATCTAATCAAACGTGTCTGTGTGTTCAGATTTGAGTTATGAGCAGGAGCACGATGTTTGATGCATTTTGCAAAGGTCGTTTCAGGTGATGTGCTGGGAGAAAGCCTGGTTTTATTGTAAATGACTTGATAATAAAACAGGCTGAAGTGTAGGCTGTCGCAGGAAAAGACAAACACAGCCGCTTCCTGTCCCGTCCCCACGGTCTTAGCTTCCACAGCCTCCCTGCAGACGGAGAAGTGTTACCTTGAAGGACCTCCACGGGCAGCACGGCCCAGGCGTTCTTCAGGTAGGAGATGTACAGGTAGCGAGCGGTGTTGCAGCCCAGGCCGATGTACAGCACCCTGAGAGGGAAAAGGAGGAGGAGGACAGGGAGTCTCAACGTTAAAAGTCTAAAAGTTAGACAGTGAATGAAGCAGTTTGAGGTTAAACAGCAGAGTTTCTCCTGCTCGCTGTTCTGCTGCCGCTAACGTTTGCTCAGCTTGTTTCTCTGAGAACTTCAGATCCAGAAAAATGCTTCATCTGGTTCAAAAAGCACCAAGAAATGTGAAAAAAAAAAGAAAAATGTGGCTTAAAACTGTAAGGAAGGAAGGAAGGAAAAGCACCGTTATCTTGAGTAAAATGACACATGAAACATTTGGGATAATGTCAGTACACAACTCATCAAAATATATAACAGACGTCTAATTGTTTTTTCTTTAAATGGAGAAATGTCACATATTATACCTTTATTTGCAGTTTCTTAGGGCTGCGACTAAGGATTACGCATCAGCTGACAGCATACAGTGGTGAACAAATTACCGTTATAATTAACCAGAGCCTAAGGTGACACGTGGAAACACAAACACACTCAATGTACCGACGTATATCTCAAAACGAAGAATTGTTCATCAACGTAGTTGCTACGGTAACCAAGTTTTTGTGGGTTTATTATTCACCATCGTTTTAATGTGGAAAATGTCTTAAAATGTGTGTTTGCGTCTCCAAAAGTGCTGTTTGGTTGATCATCTTCTCGTAGATTCCTGAGATGTTCTTATTTGTTGAGTGTCTTTGCTCTCCCCAGGACAAACGGATCTGAACACGGCACAGCCTCCAAACCATCAGCTGTTCACCACAGAATTACTTCAGTGTTTGTTCATCTAAAGAAGGTCGGCTGAGCACACAAACAGGCGAGACGCATGATGCACTGTTGAGTGAGCGCTGACGATCCGTTTACCGATGTGGGCTTTTAGGACAGGGTTGACCCAGGACACCTGCAGCCTGTGGCGACTCATTAACGTCCTCCCGTCTGTAAACAGATGGACGACCACGCGTGAGATGCTACAAACCTGCATCCTGCCGCCTGTTTCTGCTCCGCCTCAAACTTTTCACTAAAGCAAGAAGTGTGTTTCCTCTGAACGAAATACAGAGTGTGAGATGAACTTGCTGACGTCTCAGTTTTACGATGCGTTTACTTCACCTTTATTTTGTTATATTTGCACCTAATCTCTGATTTCTCATGTGTAGGTGACAGTTGTTTTGCAATCAAGATGTATTGTAATAAAGTAATTTTTTATGATCCACAACCAAAGATATTAAAGGGGTATTACAAAAGCAAAAAAAAAAAGTATAGTTTAAACTGTTATTGCTTCTATTTGGATGAATGAAAACTCATTTCCACTTGTGTTGAAAGGATTTGCTCCACATTTTGGGGAACGTGCCTACTTGCAGAGAGTTAGAGGAGAAGATTGAGACCATTCTCATGTTTGTACTGTTAAATATGAAGCAGCCCGTTAGCTTAGCTTAGCACAAAGACTGGAAACGGAGGGAAACAGCTAGCCTGGCTCTGTCTAAATGTAACACAATCCACCTACCAGCACCTCTAAACCTCATATTATTCAACACGTTATGTCTCGTTTGTGCAAAGACTGACACGTAAAAAACTAAAACTGTGGTTTAATGGGAGGTTACGTGCTGAACCGTAAACACAAGCAGCTGTACGTAAAATAAAACCTCATCTAAAATGTGCAAAATTATGATCATAACTCAGGAACTGGGTGAGAAAAAAATTACGGAAGTGGGCGAAGGATACATTTGAGGGGTCGTGAGATAATTACCAGGATAAAAAAAAAACACAGAAAAGTATTCTTTCAGACTTCTATCTAATAAAATACACTTATGGTTTGTGTTGAGGCTGACAGCAGCAGGTGTATTTAGTTAGTAATTAATTACAATCCTATTAAAAACACTCCGTTCCCTTTTATTTCACCTCCTGTTGACTCAGGAGTTGTTTGAGAGTCAACAGTGGACACGTTGCAGGTACAGAGCTGCAGCTGAAACATAACACCGAGCTCTCAAATGTCCCCGCAGCCCGCGAGGTCCGAGCCCAAATTCACTCCGACAAAAAGCCCCGAGCATCAATGACAGCTTTGTCTCAAACACTCTTCACTGCTGCTGCAGAGAGGACGGATGTAACTGCTCAGTGTGAAGCACAACAAGGTGATTTACTGTCTGCGCTTTATGCTTTAAGTAGTTCATTATTCGGCTGCACTGGAGGCATTAAGGTGGCAAAACATGGGGAAGTCATTCATTATTTACAAGCAAAATCTAACACCTGGTTTAAAGAAGTTTTTTAAGTATTTCTTTGAGCTACTTAATAAGCAAATAAATCGCAGTTTTTCCATGAAAAATATTTATTTTTATCCTGAGAAAATTTAAAAAAAAATCGCAGTTATCTTTACCTCTTTTACATTATGTTTGTTAGTTAGAAGGATATTTAAAAGATGTAATGTTTTCAATTTGAAAATGACAAAGATCAAGTGACTTTTGTCAGGATCGACGTAGATCCAGGACTTTAAGGGAGTTTTGCAACATTGTGCACATTATTTCTACAAAATCAGTCAGTATGTGGCATTGAAGTTGAACAATATCAATATCAATATACATCAAGTTGTTTATCAAACTTCTCATATCTGATCCTTTTCTGCATTTCTGTCGTGTTTCATTGTAAACTGAATATTTTTGGACATTTGAAGACATCACTTTGGGATCTGGGAACTAAAATTTTTGTTTTACATTTTATAAACTTAACAAATAATGTTAAGAACAACTTACAAATGAATCAATAACAATAATAATTGTCGGCATGTTAAAGATGAAGGTGCGCGTCTCACCTGACGTGTCCGACCAGCTCGATGAACTTGTGGCTGGTGAAGTAGGCCGCGAGCTCGGAGATGTGGCTCAGGACGGAGCAGATGCCGAACAGCGTGGTGGTGCCCTTCAGGTCCTCTAAGTGCCAGTACAGGAAGCTGAAGACGAAGCCGTAGCCGAAGCCCATGAACCAGGCGACGAACAGGACGGAGCTGTAGCGCACGCTGCAGAGGAGCCTCAGCAGGTCGCTGTAGTGGAACTCCTGAGCAGCGTCGGGGCTGCTGGGAGGTTGGTCGGAGGAGTTGGACGCAGGTAACGCTCTCGGGCTGTCCGCGTCCTCCACCGCCCTCTCCGGAACCTCCTGCTGGTAGTCGCCACCTTTTTCGAAGGAAAACTGAGTGGCAACGATGAATGACACGCCCGTCAGCACACCGAAGGCGATGAAGGCAATCTGGTAGTTGTGGACGCGGGAGTCGGGCAAGGTGCAGCCCAGGGTGTCGATCGCCATGGTGATGTGTGTGTGGTCGATCCAGATGCCCACCAGCAGCATGCCCAGACCCCAGCCCAGGGAGCCCCACATCCTCTGCAGCCCGTAACGGTCGCGGGCCTTACCGAGGTACTGCAGGGTGACGGTGTCCACGATGGTGAGGGCGGGAGCGCTGAAGAACTCGCCCACGATGATGACGAGCAGGATGAGCAGGAAGATGCTCTCCACCTGGTCCCTGTTGTAGATGAGCTGGTACTCCTTGGCTTTGGTTGGAGCAGGGGAGGTTGTGGTTGTGCTGGTGGGGAGGGTGGTGTTTGGTGTGAACTGGGTAGTGTTAGCCAGGTTGAACGGAGTGGAAGTGGCGTTGGCGTCTATGCTTCGCTTGTTCCTGTGGAGCATGTTTAAATAAAAGTCCAGGATCTCAGGAAGCCCAGGGAGGTCTGGAAAGCTCCGGCGACTTCTGCTGTGATTGCTGAAGTCGCTCTGCGTGGTGAAGTTACCGGGCGGGGGAGTCGTCATCACAGACGCCACCGTCGTCGTCAGGGGATCGGCAGTTTTCTCCTCACACTTCATCTCAGCTGGTTTGACGAAGCCGATGCCGCAGTTGTACACCAACCAGCACAGAACAGAAAACAGCAGGACAGCCTTCCCTTTCTTGAAGCGGTCGGCCACTATTCCCCAGAAGGGGGCGCTGCAGAACTCGATGAAGTAGCTGATGCCGACGAGCAGCCCGCTGCGGCTGGCCGACATGCCGAGCTGCTTGTAGTACAAGGCCAGCAGAGGGTGCAGCGAGCCGTAGGCGGCGTAGAAGAAGAAGTAGAAGATTTTGGAGATCAGGAGGCGGCTGTTGACGCGGAGGCATATCCTCTCGCAGCAGTCTATTGAGTCGGGTTCCGAGTCCGCGGGCTGCTCGGGCGGCGAGTCCGAGGCGGGCGGTGGCGTCTCGGAAACACCCGCCTGCTGCTCGATCGACAGCGTGTCGTACGGCTCGGCCAACACATACTTCCTCTTCTGATCCTCCTCATCTTCTGTCAGAATGGCAACCTTGTCTTCAGCTGGCATATCTGAAAGAAGAGGAAACGAGGGTGAGAGCCGCAACAACGTCCAAGAACCAAATGAGGCTAAAAAAAACAAAACAGGAACCAAACATGATAATAAGGTCGTCTACTGTAAATATAGCATTAAATCTGCATTAAAAAAAACAGCAGGTGAATGTGTTTCTTCGTCTGGCATTAATAAACCAGCCAATAGTAATATAAATAAATCTCTCTTTAAGAGAACATTTGGTGAGCTTTAAATGCTGCAAACAGTTATGTGTAGTAATACTAATTAGAAGTGTGATTAAGGGATGTTTACTCTCCTAAACAAATAAACTAATTATAAAACAGACACGCATACAAAAGGAGTTCTATCAGGTACAAATGTTTAACATTTTGACAGCTTTTTAGAGCAGGTCATATTAAAAACAACACTCCGGAGACGGTTTAAAATATTAATCTCCTCTTTTAACATAGAAAACGAAATCAAAGAAGTTATTTTTACCTTCTGAAATGAACAAACCCCACAAGTCTGGAGTCAATAAGAAGTGAAATCACTTCTTTACATTTTCACTAACAAAATAAAAAGGTTAAATTAGCATTAAACCAACTAAATATATGAATCTATAAAAGGAAAATGTTGAGTAAACTGAGGAAATGGATAAACTAATGAAAATGCAATAACAAAAATGTTGTATTATTTAGGTTTACATGCCTGTTTACATGGTTTTATGTTTATAAACGTTGAAATCATCACTAAAAACCAGTAAATTACGTGCAACCTGCAACGACCGCTGCAGGTCCTCGGACCCACGTTTGAAAACCGTCTATCCGTCACTGAGGAAACGATGCGGAAGTAATTGAACAAAGCTAGCTTGTGTTAGCCGTGAAACAAACACAACACATGCAAATGTAGAAACATTAAATAAAATACCCAGAATGGCGTTTTTAATTTACCCCCCCGTCCCACAGGAAACAGGTTAAACAGGCTGTAAATGAACCTTAACGTGGTGCCTTCTGTCATCTAGTCACATGTAAACCTACAGTAAACTCTTTAAAAAAAGACTAAACTTTAAATAAAACACCACATTTAAACACAAATCACATTTCTTGTCTTACCTGCTCAGGTCACTGCTCCCATTAAACTATGACTGCGCAGTTTCTGTTGAATTTCTCTCTCCTTTGTCGGACATTTTCCACGCAAAACCCGTCATAAATATTACTTTAATTTAGCGGATAATGTTTAGATTGACCGAAATGTGTTTATGTCTTAAATTTAATGTGAATTTAAAGTGTTTGTCCGGCTCTGCTCTTTGTATTGAGAACAACAGCAGCTCGTCAAACCGGAGCTCGCACCTGTCCCGTCCCAGCGTCAAGTCCGCCATGATGGACGCCACGGCTTCCGGCCCACGCTTCCAAAATAAAAGTCACTGTTATTATTTTATTATAGTGAAAGGATGTTTATCTAATTAAAAATTAGTTTTGGAAAAAAATTTCAAGTGGCTGCAAAATACAATATAATGAATTCACTATTTATTTTTTTTTTTTTACTGTCAATTGAAAGACTTTACTGTCAATTGAAAGACTAAAAAAAGTTGTATTTCCTGTTAATATCACTTCTGCATGTACTAATGAAAGGTGAACAAATTAGTCCAGGAGAAGATTATCTGATCAAGAGAGCAATTAAAAAAAAATGTTCAGGCTCTCAAATGTTATATTTGCTTTTTTTTCCATATATTTTTAGTAAATTAACTAATTGTGGGATAAAAAAAAAAGCAATCTGATTACTTCCCTTTTCCCATTCCGGCCTTATCTACATGTATTTTGTGTATTTGTTATGTAAGTGTACTTCATGTCAGATTCCTTGTATGTGTTATAAGCTTTGCCAATAAATACAATTCTAAATATTCTTCTCCCCAGACAAATTACGCTATTATTGTGACGACATCCGGTCACCTTCGGTGCTAAATCCTTCCGCCTTGACGCAGCAGAGCGACTCCGCCCGAAGGTCTCCGGTGTGTCCATTAAAAGATGAACGTGAGAAAACATATTAAAACATCACAGTAATTCTGTTTAAAATGAGTCTGTACAACTATCACTGTAAAAGAATAAACAGTAAACTCACCACTGAGCAGCACAGATAAGCAGGTAGGTGTCCCTACAGTGATATTATGGGATGTAATAATAATAAACATTAATACATTAAAAAATATTATTATTAAATAAAATGTGATAGAATTATAATTAAAGCAATACTTCTGTTTTACCTGCAGGGGGCGCTGTAGACTTCCATGTAACATTGAAACAGTTGATGTGAACGTGTGTTAAAAAATATGGGCAAAAGTTTATCTTAAATGATACGTTTTAGTCAATAAAATGTCACAATGTCACATTTAATGTTTTCCAAACTTAGTATCACATCAGGAACATTAACCACGCACTGTAATTTACCACATACATTGACATAAATAAAATATTCATGATGAGAAAATAAACCCTTTTCATTAATATACCAGTAAAGATTGCATTTCAAGAAAATGCAAGTGTTTTTATTATGAAGCAGATTAGAATAATTCCCTCTACACTGTCGGTTTAACAAAAAGCTTTTTCAGTTTCCTTTAGTGTGAAGCAGATGGGCAATTTAACAAAATGAGCTGCGTAATCTAAAATCTCTTTCCAGGCGACAGATGTTCCTGTGGGATTTAAGAAAGTGTGATTAAAATGCCTGAAAGTAATTTACATATTGTGCCAGAAAATAAAGAGTGTAAAAAAAGACAGAAAGAAACTTAATCGTGATATATTTCAGATTCAGTGGTCCGACTCTTCTGAATGCTCTCCCTGCTGCGTCCAGTGCACCCTCCCTTTCTTCTTCTTCCTCTTCCTCTCGCCCATCAGTATGGTGGCCAGCACGGTTATCACCACGGTGATGGTGATGATGAGCACGGTGATGGTCTCGGCGAGGCACAGCTCCGTGTCCACGTCCATCAGACGGTAGTCCTTGAGGACCGCCGGCTCCTCGCAGGTCAGGTTGTAGTAGTCGTCCAGGAAAAGCCTCTGGATGCTCCGCAGCTTCCGGAAAACTCTCTGCAGGTCGCAGTCGCAGTTCCACGGGTTCTCCTCCAGCAGGATGTGGGTGCTGTAGGTGTGGATGCTGAGGAACGTCTTGAAGTAGACGGTGGACATCTGGTTGTTGGCCAGGTTGAGTAACGACATGCTGGTGAGCGGCTTGAAGACGCCCATCTCCATCTCGCTGATCCGGTTCCCGGCCAGGTTGAGGAACTCCAGGGAGCGCAGCATGGAGAAGATGCCGCTCCTCAGAGACGTCAGCTGGTTGTCCTGCAGGTGGAGCTGCCGTAGGCTGCTCATGGAGGAGAACGACCTCACCTGGATGGTGCGGATGCTGTTGCTGGTCAGGTTTAACCTCTGGAGGCCGTCCAGGTGCAGGAAGCTGCGGCTGTCCAGGCCCGTCAGGCGGTTGTGGGCGAGCTGCAGCTCCCGCAGGAAGGCCAGGCCGAGGGAGAAACCTTCAGTCAGGGTGGAGATCCGGTTCCACCTCAGGTCCAGTTTCTGCAGGAACTCCAGCTGAGAGAAGCCCCCGTCCTCCACCACGCTGATGTTGTTGTTCTGCAGCAGCAGGATTCTCAGCTTGCGGTTTTTGTTGAAGGAGCCTTCGGGGATGACGGAGATGAGGTTGTCCGAAAGGTCCAGGAGCTCGGTGTAGGGGGGGACTCTGGCGGGCAGTTGGGTGAAGAGCGCCCGAGAGCAGATGGTGAACTTCAGATCTCCTCGGCAGTTACAGCCTGGTTCACACCAGCTGCTGTGGGACCTGGAGGACGCCTCCGCCACCACCAGGAGGAGCAACAGGAACTCCTTCATGGCTCCAAAGCTCTCTGAAAACAACCACGAGAGGCGCTCACCAAGAATGTCGTATGATTGAACTATTTTACTACTTAATAAAATGGCTAATCAATACAAATGACTCAAAATAAATAAAAGTACAGAATCAAAAGTAGCTGGATTTGCAGTCTAGATAACTTACAGTTGACCGACGACTGTATAGCCTTCTCCATGTGGATGAACAAAACCTCCAAAACACCACAAACAATTCAGTAAAAAGATTCTCAATTTCCACATCACATCAAACATCAGCTTCGCAGAATTACAGTTTTAGTTTTAACCGTTAAGATATGTCAACAGCCATAAAAAAAGGTAATAAAAGCTGTATAAATGAGGCTCTGAGTGAGATGTGAACACACCCCTCTGTACAAAGCTTCAGAATATAGAGAGTAATGAAAGTGTAAAGTTTGGTGTATGTAAGAGCTACTGAAGTGGAGATTTCTGCCTCAGAGTCTGAGAAAAAGCTCCTTTAGAGAAAAGCTCCTTTAAAGATATGATTGTAAAATTCATACATTTTGTACACACTACAGGTGAATAGGCTCAAAAATGTAACTAATAGATAAACATGAAACTTCAGTTCATGACTCACATTAACACAATTACTTTGTATATTACAATTGTTCTGACATGTGATGTTTAATTAGTTTTCAGTCTAAGGAACATTAATGTCCGAGAGAAGATACACGTTTTGTTTTTCGACACTCAGATCAAGGAGAAAAAGTACATTTTAGTCTTTATTCAGTCGGGCGTACTGATGGTTTTTAAAGCAAACAGGTAGCAGCATCACAGGCTTCATCAGGGTGGAGGTAATACAAACGTATGTGTTTTAAACCATGAACAAACACAACTAAATAAGAAGTTTTAATATACTTTCATCCTGTAAAAAGTCTGTAGTATTACTCATCCTTTTCCTTTTAGAGGATAATCAGAATATTATTGTAGAAGTAAGAAACAGACACAGCAGATAACAACACCTTCATTTCCCTGTAAATGATAAACTGTAAAAACTCCTTTTGTCTTACCAGCAGCTGCTCCCGTGTTTCCCCCCGTCTGTGTTACCTGCTGACAGTCGTCAACATGCAGCCGGCGGCAAGTGGAAACTGGGCATGACGGAGGCGAGGGAGGGCAGGTTGTCACGGCCCGGAGAACCCGCCGAGCGACACCACAAAGAGACGGAGTGATGGAAAGAGACACGGAGAGGAGGGCAAGCTCGTCAATTATTCACCCTGCAGCGCCGGCGTAGTGGGAGGAAGGTTATAAGGGCAGCTTTAAGAGATTGAAGAAAAAACTGGGCCACAGAGCTGAGAATTAGAAGGTCTGGACAGATTTGATTGATTGCAGGCGGAGGGGTGTTTATCTCCACGTTTATTTATAGATACAACAAAAGAACTGAGTCAATAAGTGCTTTTTTTATTACAGTCTAACATTCTTTTGATTAAAGATGTTTTTATTTAATTCAAATGTTATTCTTTTTTATTTATCACTTATTTTACTGTATTTATGTT